>CAUYQV010007589.1:0-10144 GCA_963574575.1 Galagoides demidoff
AAGATTTACAAACATCACTTAAAATAAAAATTCCATTGAATTTATTAATTTTTATTTATTTATTCATTTATTCAATTTTTAGGCAGAGTCTTACTTTGTCACCCTTGGGAGAGTGCGGTGGCATCACAGCTCACAGCAACCTCAAACTCTTGGTCTCAAGAGATTCTCTTGCCTCAGCCTCCCAAGTAGCAGGGACTACCAGTGTCCGCCACAATGCCTAGCTATTTTTTTAGACATAGGGTCTCACTCTGGCTCAGGATCATCTCCAACTCCTAAATTCAAGCAATCCACCCACCTTGGCCTCCCAGAATGCTAATATTACAGGTGTGAAACACTTGTGCCCAGCCAGATATCTAGGTTCTTGCCACAAATTATCACTTAAATTTTTCCCAATGACGTCTTTCCTGTTGGAATAATGTGATCATATACTGTGTACTGTAGCCCTTTGGAAGATCACAAACCATTGTAATATCTAAGATATTTTTGGCTACACCAAATCTAAGTTTTTTTCTCCCACTTAAAATCCAAGTTTATAGCTTCCTAAAATATAATGCAACACATTGGGCAAAACAGTAAGAAAATTGAGGGTAACCCACAAGAGTAATGATTTTTTTTTTCCTTTTGTACCATAATTCTAAAGGGAAACTCTACTCTTCTTATTTTCTTATTATTTGAGTCGATAGCATAATAAAGAATAACTGATATATAGTGACAAAATAGCAAAGTGTTTCAAGATACAAAAAAAATCAGATCATTATGACCCCATAATGACTCTTAGATTTGTAACAAGAATATGACAAACATATAGTAGTTGTAAGATAGAATTAAAAGTTTTTAAGCTGGGCAGCACCTGTGGCTCAAAGGAGTAGGGCACCGGCCCCACATGCCAGAGGTGGCGGGTTCAAACCCAGCCCCAGCCAAAAAAAAAGTTTTTAAGCTAATGTTTTCTTTATTCTTTGGAAGATCACTTTTAAAAAAATAAAAGTAGGACCAGGTGTGTAGGCTCACACCTGTTATCCTAGCACTCTGGGAGGCCAAGGCTGGTGGACTGCCTGAGCTCACGAGTTCAAGACCATCCTGAGCGAGAGAGACCAGTCTCTAAAAATAGCTGGGTGTTTTGGTGGGTGCCCACCTACTTGGGAGGTTGAGGCAAGAGGATCACTTGAGCACAAGAGTTTGAGGTTGCTGTAAGCTACAATGCCACAGCACTCTATCCAAGGCAACAGAGTGAGATTCTTCTCAAAAATAAAAAATAAAATAGAAAATGTTGGCTCGGCGCCTGTGGCTCAATTGGCTGGGGCGCCAGCCACGTACACCTAGGGTGGCAGGTTCGAATCCCCAGCCCGGGCCCGTCAAACAACAAGGATGGCTGCAACCAAAAGATGGCCGGGCGTTGTGGTGGGCACCTGTGGTCCCAGCTGCTTGGGAGGCGGAGGCAGGAGACTCGCTTGAGCCCAGGAGTTGGAGGTTGCTATGAGCTGTGATGCCATGGCACTCTACCCAGGGGGATAGCTTGAGGCTCTGTCTCAAAAAAAAAAAAATGTTTACCTCTAGTCTACCATAACACTTTTTGTTGTTGTCGATAAATGTACTTACATATTTTATATATATACATATATATAGTTTTTAATAAAGTCAGGGTCTCACTCTATCACCCATGCTGGATGCTGGAACTCCTGTGCTCAAACAATCCTCCCATCTAAGCCTCCCAAGGAGCTAGGATTCCTGGCACCAGCTCCTCATGTTGCCCAGACTGGTCTCAAACTCCTGGGCTCAAGTGATCAATCCACTTGACCTCACAAACTGCTGAGATTATAGGTATGAGCCACTATGCTACTATTTACATTTAATGCATAAATTTTATCTGCTAAATGTGGTTTTGTTTCTCCCAAATGATTATCTAATGTACATAACCTCTGGTTTTTATGTTTTTCTATACACTAGAACCTCCATAGCTGACCACCTCCCTACACTGACCACCTCCTTAACTTGACCTAATATTCATAGACTGAACAGGCACACATGTACGTATCAGTACAGCAGACCTAGTTCCTTATGCTAACTAGACCCATGAGTTACCTGGCTTGGATGGTCAACTTAGAGGTCATTGCAATGTACACTATAAGAAATAATTCTAACCAATGTGGACTTTTCCATCCAGCAGTAATGGGAAGATTCTAAGAGGTCATGCAGACTTTCCTCCACCATTAAGCAAATGACACCTAACTGTGCCCTCTATTCTTACGTAATTACAACTGTCCTACCAAACATAAATTCTCTCAGTTAACTTGTTCATTGCACTTTTCTACACATTCATGTTATAAACAGAGAAACTGTCAAGCAAATGCCACGAAAAGGGCATCTACTTGAGGTTACTAACTTCAGTTCTAGCTTTAGAATTAATAATGATAGTAATAATAATGTATTATATCTTTGGTAGCACTGTCATAGAAGAATTAATGTTACAATCTTAATACAGGATGCTAGAATAGACTAGGAAGTCTACATAATCAACTATAAATTATATGTGCCAAAATAAAGGAGAACTGCGTTTAATTCAGATGAATGTAACTTAATTCTTGTAGACTAAAATCGTAAATATGCCTGTGGCTATTTACAGAGTTTTGTTACTGTTAAAATTTGATCTTTCAGTGAAGTTATATTAACAAATTTTTATAAAGTATAACATAATTTAAAAAATTAAACTTTAAATATTCCAATAAATGACTTTTCAGGCTACCAAATTCTACTGTGTTCTCTTTTTTTCTTTTTTTGAGACAGACCCTTACTCTATTGCCCTGGGCAGATGGCCTGGAATGACAGCTCATAGCAACCTCAAACTCTTGGGCATATGGATCCTCTGCCACCACCCCTAGCTAATTTTTTTTTTTTTAAGCAGTGACAGGGTCTCGCTCTTGCTCAAGCTGGTCTAGAATTCCTGAGTTCAACCAATCCACTGGCCTTGCCCTCTCAGAGAGCTGGGTATACAGGCATGAGCCAGTATCCTCTTTCTTAAACACTTGTGTTCAATTTTTAAACTATCCAAAGTTTCCAGTAATAATACTGTTCTAAAACAATATTAATTGAAAAAGCCCTAAAATTATACATTGATTCTGCAAAGTTACTGTTGTGAAATAATTGTGAAATTTAAGAGTTATATAAGATTCAAAATTCTTGATTATAACTAAAATCTGTTTGTGGAATATGAAATTTTCCACATTAAAGGAAGTCTCAAAAAGAAATTTTTGAAATGAACTATTGATCACGCCCTGTCTTCAATATTCTCATAACTCAGTGTCACTCAACCAACATGCTATGAACATACTGAGACATTAAAATTATCTACCCATCACATGATCTTTGCTTTTATATGCGTGTAATGATCTGCGACATAAAGCAATGAGACAGATTTCAACAAGCCATATAAGAAATTGATCATCTTATCTCACAGTCCTTTTCATCTTTTCTGATGGTTTTCTTCTCGTTCTAAACCTTGGCATTCTGTTTCAATCTTAGGATGCCAACTTTTTTTTTTTTTTAAGTATAGAATACTCCCAAATCTCTGTCCTGACCTCTCTCCAAAGATTCAATCATTTATTTCTAAATGGACATATTCACCTAAATATCACACTACTCTCTCAAACATGTCCCAAAGTGGAATCATTATCTTTCTTCCACAATTATTCTTCTTCCTATGCTAATTTTTTTTTTTTTTTTGAGACAGAGTCTCACTGTGTCACCCTTAGTAGAGTGCCATGGCATCACAACTCACAGCAACCCCAAACTCTTGGGCTTAAGTGATTCTCTTGCCTCAGCCTCCCAAGTAGGTGGGACTAAAGGCACTGGCCACAATACCTGGCTATTTTTTGGTGGTAGTTTTCATTGTTTGGCAGGCCTGGGCTAGATTCGAACCCGCCAGCTCCAGTGTATGTGGCTGGCACCCTAGCCTCTGAGTTACAGGTTGCAAGCTGCCTATGCTAATTTATTTTAAGGTACCTGAAATTTTGTGGCTACCAAGCCTGACTCCACCCATTATATTTGGTGCTGCACCTCTGCATTATTTTCATAGCTTCCTGGCCAGTGGTCTCTGGGCAATGGGACAGAGTATAAGTTTTATGGTGTTTTTGCTTTTCTACTTTTTAGCAAAAGAAGTAACTGAGGTGTAAGTAAAAATAGGCATTATCATTACACAAAAACATGCATGTCAAGATAATGCCTGGCTAACCACTTTCTCTGACTGAAGCAGCAGTTCCAAATTCTTCACAATCTCTTACATTTTACATAAGTTATCAAGGTAGAAAAAAAACAGATGAATCTTAGAGATACAGAGATATGGGCTTAACTCCAGATCTCGTCATTTATTTTACTTTCTTTATTTGAAGTGAGAAAATAACAATATCCTACGTAATAAGGTCAAGATTAAACAACATACACGAAGCACCGTTTTCTACATATGCTCTTAATATGTGTTAAGTAAATTAATGAATGTTCCTCTACCAGAAATACCTCCTCTCCCAAATCTTCACCTAGCTAACTTCTATTTGTCCTTTGACTCTAGATTTCAGTAATCTTTAATTTCCCCAGAATCATCCATGTCTCACTTCTGTTTCTGTATCACACACACTACTACTGACGTCCTTGTTGTCCAAGTTACACCCTTGCTGCCCAAGTTATATTTTGGTAAATTCCTTAAGCACCATGTTTTATTTGATTTTATATCTGCAAATAAGAACCACAACTCCATTCACTTTTTCAATAAATGCTGAATGAGTATTTTATATGCAGATAATAGTCAAAGGCCTCATACCACGACCTTTTACTACTTTTATGCTAAGTGCAATGTTCACATATATTTTAAAAAGAAAGAACCAAAAACCTAAATGCCAACAGGTTTTTCAACAACAAAAACACAAATTCTGTTTGGGTCACACATATTGCCCTGTAAAAAGAATGGCATTATGAACACAGCTACTCTATGTAAAGATAATGGTTCATCTTTGCTAAGCACTTAAGCTGTGCTAGTTTTGGTGCTAAGCGATTTACAGGTATGTAGATTTATTTCAATCTACATAACTCTCTGTGGGTTATGTTTCACTATTAATCTTATTTTACAAGATAAGTAACTGAGCACAGGAAAAATTAGGTAACCTCAAGATTACACAAATTACCACAGGTGTGTCTGCACTTCCTAACTCTGGAGCCTCTACTCAAAACCACAGTACTCTTGAGCTTCTGAGCAGTAACTGATGCTTCGGAGATGCTGAACATAGTACTCTGTGGACGGACCAAGAGCACATTTGCCCATAATCTAATTGGGCAGACACCCAACTATAAAGGTTCTATCTGCAAATTGTGGCCCAATATGCACATCATTGATACTACACAGGGTTTTCTTTCACCTGCTTTCAATAAAGGATGCTTATCCTCTGAATAGCACTATATATATTTCTAATAAAACCTTGGCTTTAACATTAAAACAAGAATTTTTTCCCATTTTGATTTTAAAATCTAAATGCTTAAATATTGAGCCACACTCATCAGTGAGAAGGAAAATATGGCTTTTTGCGGTAAGGAGACCCAAACGAGACCATCCTCAAGCCACTTAGGAAAATCACAAGTGTGAAGAACTGCTAGGTTGCCAATCACACGGGGAAACCTCTTCATTGGTCCAAGTTGATCCTGTTAAAGTTGTCACTGTCAACTAGCAATCTATAAGGCATCCAAGAAATAGAGGAGGTGGGCACAGGGCATAAGGACGACTTCTTAAGTGGCATAATTGGGGTCTCTGTGGCCAGCCTGGGAAACCTCTTCCATCTGAAATTAATACCACACTAATACCAGCCACTGCGTTTTTACGGAACACGAGAAGTTAGCCTTATTTTATTAACCGGCACATTTCTAAGATGGGCATGTTGGTTCCTTGTATGAAAAAGTGCAGCCACAAATCCACTTATGGAAAAAAATGCACTAAAGCGGCAGCAGGAAGCTCGTGTATGCAGCTCCAAATTCTCCAAGCCAAAGAGGGCGCATGAAGGATCACTTAAAAACATTCATTACCGTCGGCGCGATGGGTGGCGACGGCAAGGGTGTGGCTGTCAGTAATGGTGGAAGGGAGAAGCTGAGCAGTTAAAACCCACCACACCCACGAGACCCCCATCAAACCTCAGGTAACCGGACATTCGCAAAATGGCGGATACCGGAGCGCATACCAGGGAGCACGAGCCTGTGGAAGAACGTCACGTTACCACGGCAACGACGCTCTTACGCAAAGGGATGCGGCCGGGGTGAAAGTTCAGGAACTGCGCTGCGAGGCCTTTCTCCGCCGCAGATGCGACTCCCAGGCTCGGGGCGGAGCTGGAGAAGCAGGGACTCCCGCGTCCCGTTGCCCGGCGAGCTTTAGCCCAGGCCAAGCGCTAACAAAGCGAACCTCTCGCCCCGCTCCTCCCGGCCCGTTCGGCGGTACGGCGGGGCGCTGAGGCTGGGGGCGGAGCGAGCCGGGCGCCCGGCCCCATCTCCGAGCGCGTTCCGCTCACCTCTGCCCGGAGTTGACGTTAGCCATGGAAACCCGGAGCGGGTTTGGGAGGAACCGCGGTGAGCTGGTGGTTCGACTGCCGCATTTTCTCTGCCTTCGCGTTCTGGTCACAGCCAGCCTCCCTGCAGGGGCGCCCCACCCGGCTTCACCTGCAAAAACGCAGTTCCTAGGATGCCTTCGCATCTCCTCGTCCCTTGGGTGACTTGAGGTAGGTTCGATCCCCGGCGCCCACCGCCCACCTGGGACTAGTTCGGCGCCTTAATTTCCAAGCGGTGCGTAGCTTTCGTTGCCAATAGAAACGAGTTTTTTGTTCTTCGTTATAAAATCTTTAAGTGCGACTATTGCATTTTTTTATAAGACATAAAATGAATTCAGTCGTTGGAAGTAGTAATCTTGTGTGATTTTAACTTTCCTTCGAAGGACTACTTTAACCTGTTGAGTTGTAGTATTTTGTTTATGGAAGATCCTTACGAAATGGAAAACAGCCCTTTGACCCTTGACTAAGACATCAGTAAAAGATAATACTGTTATCAGGTTTACCTTTTAGATAGCACTGTACTGTTTCTCTCCGTGTCTCCAACTAACCCCCTTTGCCTCAAATTATTCAACTCATGTCCCCTTGAACATGAATTACTCCTTCTCCACTGATCTACACCGTCTCTGCACAACCCCTTGTTGTCAAGGATCGGAATTTGCTTAAAGTCTTCCCAATTGTGAATTGTCTTCCCTTTAAATTGATTATTTGCTCTGCACCCATTGTTTTACAATTATTTTTCATTATTATTAGATTTTTCGTTTTCTTCATTAAGGCATTCCTACAGTTAGGGCAAAACTGTCCTAGCTAATAATATGTACTGCAACCCACACTAAATTTCCAAATTTGTATTATAGCATACAGTTCACATAATGCCCATTTTAGTAATTTAACTGTTGCAACACCTATTGGCAACTCTTGTCACTGGCTTATTTCACTAGCAGTTTTCAAGGCCCATCTATGTGGTATCTATCAGTATGTAATTCCTATTTATAGCCCAATAGTTAATTGTGTGAATATTACATGTTTTATTTATCCATCTTTTGATGGGCAATTGAATGATTTCCACTTTTTTGACTATGATATTTCTGCTATGACATTCATGTACTAATCTTTGTGTAGACATATATTTGTTTCTCTTGGGTTTTTACCTAAGAGTGGAATTGCTGGATTCTATGATAACTCTGTGTTTATTTAGCCTTTGAGGAACTGCCACAGTGTTTTCCAGAGCAGCTGCCCCATTTTCCATGTCCTTGAGAGTTCTGGTTTCTCCATGACCTCACCAGTATGTTTTATTGTCGTCTTTATTTTAGCCAGTCCAGGGGGTTTGAAATGGTATCTCACTGTAGTTTTGATTTGTATTTTCCTAATGATTTATGAAGTTGAGTATCATTTCTTGTTCCTGTTGGCCACTCATGTTTTTGCAAAAATTTCTGTTAGATCTTCTTCTTATCTTAAAAAACATTAAGTTCTTTGATTGTTGTTGTTGTAAGGGTTTGTTTTATATTGTAAATACAAATCTTTTGTATATATGATTTACAAAAATTTTCTCCCATTCTCGAGGTTGTTTTCACTTTGATGGTGATAACCTTTTCTTTTAAATGCTTTCCCACTTGCCTCATCAGAGAATACTAGGTACCAGTCCTTTCATGCTTTTTGTATTCCTCTCAGAGTTATCTTTTTTTGAAGAACCTTTCTCTCAAATTATCTTTCTAGTTCTCCAGGCTCAAAATAAAATTCCCTTTCATTTGGCAATAGCTTAATATGATTCAAAAACTCATTCTACCACCAGCCAACATTGTGTCTTGGTTAAGTCACTTAATGTCACTGTTTCTTAGTTGGTTTTTTTTTTTTCTGTGAAATAAATTTGTTTATTTCTACTAATGCATGTGAGTGGTAGACTTAATTCATCTTCTGCTAGGTTTTGAAAGAGACAGTTGTCAACCCAGAGGTGTGGAAAGGGTAGTTTGGAATAGGAACAGAAGTATTGACTGGCCTGGCATACATTTATGATGCTTTGATGTAATCTTCAGCTATTTCCTGCAGTTTTAATTATCTGTGAGTGATGGAATGCTATCAATTCATAATCTAGTGTTGAACCAACAAGTCATCATTCTACTTGTGAAGCATTGGCAGTACCTGTAATAGATCCTTCAAGCTTCAGGCATACTTTTCAGCCTGTCATACTTTTGTCTACAAACCAATTCCTGTGAATTTAAATAAATACCTTTTTGTAGCTCCAAGATGTTAATGTGCTTATCCCTTCTTTTTAAGATTTTCTTTTCAGGTACTTGGGTAGATTTTCTTTTCATTGGTGGGAGGAGGAGGTTGCTTACTAAATAATTTGTAAACCAAATCATGAAATACTGTATATATTTTATGTGTACGCTTCAGATGTTGAAGACTCAAGAATTTAGTTGTTTGTTCATGGCATGGCATTCAGTTAAGATTCTATAGAGATTTTTAGAATTATAGTGGTAATCTCTGGATTTCTACTGTTACCCTCAATAATTAGCACTTGGCCATCAAAAAAGTTCATGTGTAACACTTTTTAGATCTGCTTTGGTAAGTGGTTTTTATCCAGAGCAACTCAGAACTTGTTTTATATCATGCTTTGTGAGTTCTTAGATTGCAGGCTAATTGGTGTGCTTATTTTTAGAGAAAAGTTCTCAGTCTGTTTCCCAGGGTGGAGTGCAATGGTTTGATCATAGCTCACTGCAGCCTTGAATTCCTGGGCTCAAGCAATCCTCCTGTCTTAGCCTCTGGAGTAGCTTGGACTGTAGGCACCTGCCACCAGGCCTGTATAATCTTTTTTCTTCTTCTTCTTTTTTTTTTTTTTTTGTAGAAATGGAGTCTTGCTATGTTGCCTAGGCAAAACTCCCGGCCTCAACTGATCTCTGACCTCAGCCTCCCAAAGTGCTGTGATTATAGATACTAGCCACTGCGTCCAGCCTCAGTTAAAATATAAGCAGGAGTCTGTTTTTGACAAGTTTAATTGTGTTTAATAATTTTAGATTATTTAGAAATTAACTTTCTATTATAAACTAACTTTCTGTTAATTTATAAATATAAGCAGGAGCTTATATTTTCAGTAATGAAAATTAAAAGAATTTCAAAGTTGCTTCTACTATAAGCAATTATTTGAGGGGAAAATGATCTTTACTGGATTGTTACCTCCCCTGAGTCAGAGAGCAGCCTTATTATAATCACCTAGCACATTGTTGGTTTTCAAAAGGTTTTAAGTACTATTATCTATTTCTCTATAAAAGGAAGGAGATAAAACATTTGGCCTATATTAACAGCTATCAAAGTATAATCTTTAATATTCACTAACATCTTTCTCTTTTTTTTTTTTGACATCCACTACGGTTTTATTTATAAGAGGTGCAATACTGGAGACAGCGTCTAGGAGTCCAGTGACTGGGGGTGGGGGGAATAGACGACAGAGTGCCACTCTGTGGACTGTCCCCAGGGCATGGAGGGCAGTGATGAAGAGGGAGCTAAGGCTGGTGCTGAGGCTTCCCTGCCAGAGTAGGGAGCTGCCTGCAGCTGCAGACTTGGGGATACCTCACCCTGCC
>CAUYQV010007592.1:0-103548 GCA_963574575.1 Galagoides demidoff
GTCTTTCCAAAAGGAACATATTAGTTTACATTCCCACCAGCAGTGTAGGAGTGTTCCCTTTTCTCCACATCCACGCCAGCATCTTTGGTTTTGGGATTTTGTGATATGGGCTAATCTCACTGGGGTTAGATGATATCTCAAAATAGTTTTGATCTGCATTTCTCTGATGATTAAGGATGGTGAGCATTTTTTCATATATCTGTAGGCCGTGCGCCGATCTTCCCTATATGATTTCTTGAAGTCAGTCAGTTTGATTGCCTGTCTGATGGGTCGTTCTGTCTCAGATGTCCAAGGGAAATGGGTATGCCTATTGGGATACTCTGCCTTTAGGGACAGCCCATTTCCATCGCTGAATAGTTACCATTTAGAAATCTTTTATATACTAAAGCAAAGTTCTGCTTTCCTATACTTGCACTTCAATTTGTGATTCTAGAATAATTTTATGGCTCAGGAGATAATCAGCAAACGGTTTTGAATCAATTGATTCATTCCCTTGGTCACAGAGTAAATATTTAACCAGTACCTATAATGTGTTAGGCATTCTGTTAGATTTGCAGGCATCTGGCTCTGCTTCCATATGAACGTTCCTGAATTATTGGAAGCCCTCTGGTACCAAAGTTATTTGTTTTAGCAGCATTAATTTCCCAGAGGCACAATTCCATGTTTTCCACTGTTCTGGTTTCTCTATTCTGCTTACGTCTGTTTGTCAGATGGAAAGAAGATGACCATTGGACACATTTAATTCAAGAGGAAACTTTCTTATGCCCTTCTTCTTATAGGAGACTGTGCAGTGTGACTCAGTTATGAGAAACTCAAATTCTGATGTTATAACTTTGTGGCCATTATTCCATGGTTTTATTTTTAAAAATTGCCTTATCTTGATGAATTGTAATAGTTGGTATTTCTCAGCATTTTTGTTTGAAGGTGTGTGACTCTTACGCCGTGTCCATTAATTTATCTTAGGGTTTCTGGCCCTGCAGTCTTCAGAACAGAGACACCTGTCTAAATATTTTCCTTCTAAAGATCAGAATAAACCTTTCAGCAACTTGATTCTCTTCCAGTTCTAAAGAACGACCTATTTGAAAAATTTAAATATTCTTAGTTGATAGACAAGTTATTTAAATACAGATAGTTGAACAAGTTTCTAAGCTTCTCAGCTATTGAGCATTATTTTATTTTTAAATTAATGCTGTGTAGATTCTGTGAACAAAATATCTATGGAAATGAGAATTGAAAGCCTGTCGTCAGGCTATGAAAATAAATCCTTACCTGAATTAACTCTCATCTGTGCATGCTCTGAATAGTTGGGGGATGAACTATTTTACATATCAAAATTCTGTTGAGTTTTAATAACATCTTGGTGCCTATTGATTTTTTTAAAACTCTGTCCAGACCTGAAAACCAAAGGGATGGTAAACTTTAGATTTATTTTGTAATCTCCTTGTAATTTTTTTCACTCTTCTCTTTGTTGGGTCCTTCATTCTAGCATTTCCCTGAATACAGTTTTGGCCAGGTTGGGAGTAGGGAGAAAGCAACCCAGATTTTAGAATAATGTGCTACAGTCATAAAAATAGTGTCTGAATAAGCGGGGAAGGGGCTCACGTTTCTCATCGCGTATGGATTGTAGCACCAAGGAGTCAGCAGCCCCACTGTTAGCTCAGTAACATTTTTTGATTATTTCCTTGTTCTGGGAGAATGTATTTGATAGACAAGGTAGTTAGCAGGTATCTAGAAAACTGGCATTTTCCTGAATTTACCTATCCTTATTTTATTGAAATGTAAAGCATAATTTACTCTTTAGTTTTTAATAATAGGGAAATTTGCTGTACTCCAGTTAGCACTCGCTCAGGTCACTGTGATTTTCAGATGAAATACCTATGTGGTAGAACAGTTAACCACTCAAGGGATTGTATCAAACTGTTCAACAGGCAGAGGTGGTCAACGCAAGGAACTAGGCTTACTGTACTGATACGCTCACATCGTGCATTTCCAGTCCATGAACATTAGGTCAACTTAAGGAGGTGGTTGATGTCGGGAGGAGGTCACCTATAGAGGTTCTACTGTACTTATTTCCTAAACCACATTAGATTTCTTCTTAGAATGTGCTTAGCTTCTTTCTGTAGCTGGGATCTAGCTAGAGAGGTCATACAGCTTTATGGTTAAATATATGGGCTTTGGAATTAGACTACTTGGGCGTTTTCCTTGCTGGGTAAGCTCAGTCAAGTCGTTTAATGTTTCTGCCTTCCATTTCCCTCTTCTGTGTGTGGGCTCTGTCAGAGTAACTACTTCATAAAGTTATGGAAGAGAGTAACCAAAAAAAATACATGTAAATAACCTTATTCATATACTGTTAGTACTATGAAGAAACAATTTCTTGAATTTCATCCACTTAATTTTTATTGTGAGAAAAATAAAAAAATGTGGGTTGATTCTGAAAATTAAGTCAACCTTATGTTTCACATTGCAATTTATGCCTGTAGCTTTTAACTATAAGCTTTTTCTTTGTTGAGCAAGGAGGGAACTCATTACATTAGTGTTTTTATGGAAACCTTTGTTTTTTTGAGCTGGTAAATCAGCTTTCTAATGTCCATTCATGGTTGGCAAATGAATATATATAAACTTGACCATAATCTAAGAGAAACAATTTGGCAAAGCAGATAACATAATGACTTTCAATAGCAAGAATATTTAAGAATATGAGCCATGTTTTAATGGTGTGTATATATATATATATATAAATGACCAATCTTAATTATAGCCTTGGCAAATGAAAAAATTCCTTGTCAAAGACCTTTGTGTTTATTTACAACTGAATTCGAGGAATGGATTTGACCATTGTTTAGACTGTTGAGTAGATGATATCGCTTATGAGCCTAGTCAAAAAGGAATGCAGCTGTCTAATGTCTAAACTGACCTTGTAAAATTCCACCTGGGTGGTAATAATGTTGGTAAGTCCTAGTTCTATGCCCTGACTTCAATTGGAGCCATTTTATACTTCCTCACATAGGTGCAGAATATCGGAAAGAATCCTGAATTCACCATCTGTGTGACTTTGAATAACTCACTTATCTATTCTATGTTTCATTCTCCTTGACTGTAAGGAAGAATATTTTCATTATCACACCTCATAAATTTGGCAATAGGGATCTGAGTTTTACAATCAATAAGGTGTTTTATGTTTATAAAATGATGATACTGCGTGGAACTTGTACTCTTCAGCAGAGTTTCGTTATCACCCAAGGACTTATTGTGTGTTGTTGTGAAGGAGGTTTCGTGTTACAGTAGAGGGAGCATGTGGTCAGGATTCCGAGGCCCTGGACCAATCAGTTAAGCTTTCTGTCTCCGTTTATTCATCTGTATAATGAATGGATCAGACTCAGCATTGTGTCAAGATCTTGCCTACCTCTGGTATCTTCATAGTTTTCTCCAGGAATTGCTTCTTATGTATAGTCACAAATGAAAGAAATGTCTTTGTTCTTCCTATATGCTATGTGCTTCAAAAAAGAATGACACTAGCAGATGTGTTACAGTTAAAGAGTATCTTATATTCTTCATATATGTTATGTACATGTGTGTAATATATAGACACATGCATACTTGTCTTCATACTCAGTTAAATTATGATGAATTAAACATTATGATTATAAAATTATTTTCTATATTTTGTAATTGAGAATAGTGTAACTAAATCAAAAAGAAAATGTTCAAGTTCCAGTTTGTAAACGGGAATGTAAAATTTAGCTACTTTTCATCATCATCAGAATGAAATTTTCTTTGATTCTTTAAGTACTTGTCCAAGTGACCACATTTTTATTAGAGGTGCTACTAAGGGTGTGCTTATTTAATGTACAAACTTTTTTCATAAGTGAGTGAATGATTTCACCTGCAGAAAAAAAAGGAAACAAATGCTTTGCATACCCGCTGCAAGGTTTGAATGTAAAACATTGTGTAAAACCATTTGCATTCAAGAAACACACTTCAGTAGTAAGCCCCAAATAGAAAAGCATTGCTAGATCCAGAAACACTAGCAATATTTTAGAAATGTCCAAGAGCTATACAACAAAGTGGATTTGACTAGAACTGTTTTCAATTTGCACTTGCCTCCTGGGAATCTGTTCAAACCTGCTTATGAATAGTTTCTGACTGATTTGTAAAGGGGGGTTGGTTTTGCTTAACAGCGCTGTGAAGCATTCTTGAATAAGCCACACCACTTCCCTGTTTCATTATACATTACATTTCTTCTCTAAGTTCAAGAAAAGTCATAAAGATGAAATGCAAACTCGTGTTTGTTCCTTTGGTTAGATTTGCAAGTGAATTAATTCTGAAATCATTACTCTGACTAGAATCCTGAGGGTAGAGTGGACATTTTAGTGGTGAACTTTTGGCTTATACCGTTTTTATGTTTTCCTCAACAGTCATCTTCAAATGAACGATGAGTTTTCTTCACCAATTCTTCTTTTCTTCTCTTTCCAAGGATTGGCATTTCCCTTACGGTTCATTGGTCTCAGTCTGTTTGGGCTGCTGTAACAAAAGACCCTAAACTGTGTAGCTTATACAAGCAATGGAAATTATATAACCTCTCACAGTTCTGGAGGCTGAGAAGTCCAAAGTCAGGGCACCAGCAGACGTGGTATCTGTTGAGGGTTCGCTTCCTGGTTTACAGATGTCACCTTCTAACTGCGTGCTCACCTGGTGGAAGGGACTGTCTGACTCTGTGTGGTCTCTTTTGTAAGGGCACTATTCCCATTCATGAGAGCGCTACCTAACTTAATACCCTCCCCAGCCTCATACCAGTACAGCAGGGATTAAGTTCCAGCATATGCTTTTGGGGCAGTGGTTGTTAACATCCAGGCTATAGCATCCTCTTGCCCTGTCTTTGCTTCTTGCTCTGTGCTATTCATATATACTCATGGCTCTATGAATTACCAAGTCATTATGGAAATTCAGGCAAATATTTATAGTTGCCTTCTGGACACTTCTATTCACATGATTCACTTGGACCCACCAGCACCCTGTCTTAAACCTAACTCTTCCCAGAGTTCTGCTATAGTGATTGTCATCTCAGTTTTTTAAAAACCTTGAGTTATTTTTATCACTTTCTCTCTCTCTTTTTTATTGTTGTGGATTCATTGAGGGTAGAAAGAACCAGGTTACAATAATTACATTTGTTAGATAAAGTCCCTCCTATAATTATATTTTTATCACCTTTTCTTCTTTCTACCCTCCTCCCAACACTCTCTTCACATTCTCTCACAAGGCAGCATCCGTATTTGGCCCCTTTGTTTTTATTTTTATAGTCATTGTTTTTGTCACACCACAGAAATGTTTTCCTCATTTGAATGTATGGTCTGCTAAAAGTTCTGCTTACCACCAGTCTCTCTCTTCATCCGCCTTCACACCTGCAGCCAGATCAGTTGCTACTTAGAAAGTGGCTTTGGTCACTTAGCCTGTAAAGTCCTTCAAGCTGACCCAAACCAGTTTTTGACATTAATTTTTACCCTTTTTTGTGCCTCTCATTTATCATAATGTTGAAAGAGCTGCTTGTGATTTGTCAAAATCCATTCTATTCTTCTTCCTGGGTGAAAGGCAAGACAGCATTCTTCGCAGTGAAGATGTGGCGATGTAAGTTCCCGATGATGCGGTGAGAGCAGACGTGCTGTGGATCCCCTCTGAGTTGATGCTCTAAGACATCGAGTACATTTTCCTTTTTCCCCTTTCCCTTCCTGCAGAATCTGAAGAGACCAGTGTGACCATGGGGAAGATGACCATGAAGGAAGTCTAAATCCCCTAGTCATCTCTTGGGACTCAGCTACCCTCATCAGCTTTGACTCTTTACCCTAGGGTGATTTTATGAACGTTAACTCTTATTCTTTAAGCCGTTTATTTCTCTGTAGTTTCAGCTTTGACCAGTATAAAGTTTTTCATTTGAACATTCTGTCTTGCTTTTGGGAATTTAATGTTTTTTTTTCCAGAAAAATTACAATTAAAAAGCCTTGTATTAGTCAATTTATTGTCTTCAAGTAGCAAATGTGATTTTTGTAGATATAATTATCAGATACCCTGGTAAAAATTGATGACCTCTGTTTTTGCCTCTGTTTCTGTGGTAGGGGAATTGAAGCTGTCCCCATGTGGTCCCTGGATTGCTTGAATGTGTAAGGCATCTCCATCTCTAGCTTCTGTGTGTTAGGATACAACTTAAATAGTTTTAACAGACCAAAAGGGAAAGTGGCTTAAACAAGAGAGATGCTTATTTCTGTAATAACAATACACAGGGAGATAGAGCAACTGTGTTCCTAGGCAGCTTCTTTAGCCTTGTGTTCCTGCCATTGATAGATACCACCCTTTTTCACATGGTAAAAATGTATCATCAATGTTACATTCTCTTTTTAGCTAATGAGAGGGGTGGTGAAAGTGGAGAGTCTAAATATATGCATTGAGGTATGTAACTTGGAGACATTACTTCTGTCTAAATCTAGACTTACCTACATTCTCTCAGGAGACATCTCATTCACATTCTCTATACTCATGGCTGTAGTCCCAGCTCTGTGAATTACCACCTCCAAGTCATGATGGAAATTCAGGCAAATATTTTCATGATTGAGAAATACCATCTTTAATTTGCAAGACCGTGTATCCAGTTAAAGCTTAGTTTAGTTCATAGTTAAAAAAAAAAAGCAAGAGTATTAAGGGAAAACTAGTTCTAACATATCACAGAGCTTCATAATATTTGTAAAATTATCCTCAAGATCTTTCTGAAATAGAAATAATTTTCTTTCTTCACATAATTTTCTTTCTTTACCTGATCTGGATAAATAGCACCCACATCCACCATTAACATCCACCATTTAACAAAGTAAAAATTCAGTCGTGCCTCCTTATTCCTCCCAGCCCACATCTGATCTCACAGTGGCACACCTGTTGATTCCATGTCCTTCACATCCTGTGATCTCTCTTTTCTTTTCCTCTCTGCTATACAGTAGTGTAAATGGTAGTGTAAACCATCGTCATCGCCTTTTTTCAACTGTTACAGAAGCCCATGAAAGGGTGTTGGGCCTTTAATCTTGTGCCACTCTAATTTGAGCTCCCAAACCACACTGATGCTTCAGGAATTTTAGCATGATCATTTTGCCCCTCTGCCAGAAACCTTTTGATGGTTCCTTATCATCTGGAAATAAAGTCCAAAATACAGAGCATCGCACTTAAGGCTCTTTGTGGCCTTGCTTTTTATTGCGAAGTATTTTCATCTTTATCACTTTTAATTTACATCTCAGACCTCCTTTCCTAGTTTATAACTGTGGCATGATAATAAAATCTTTATGATTTATCATAAAATTTGTGACTTTGCTCACAATTGTTTCCTCTCCCTAGAAAGGCTTTTCCTTCTTGGTATCCCTGGCAGAAAACTATCTTTCAAAGTCAGGTTCATGTCTGACTCCAGGGTGTATCCAGGTTTGGCCACTCACTCATTAGTGCCCGCCCTGTCTCTGATGGAGCTGGTAATTCATAACCAGCATGAGTGCAGGGATCACATACATGCACTCCAGGGGGATAGAAACAGACTGAAGACTCTTTTCATTACAGATAATGATGTAAATACTGACTGCTTCTTTTGAATTTATTTATTTATGTATCTGTCACCTCTACTTAACCGAAAAGTCCTGAAGAGAAGATTGTGTCCCTTAGTCATATTTGTAGCCTTAGAAATTAACTTGCTTTCTGGAATATAGTAGGAGTCCAATAAATGCTTTCTTGAAGAGCTGAACATAAATTCTCACATACTAATGATGGGCTAGTGAGTTGGTTCACCACTTTGTAAAGGATTCTGGTAGATTTACTAAAGCAAAATATATTCTACCCTGTGAGCCAGTAATTTCATTTCTAGTTGTATATCTAACATAAAAACATGAGCGCGTCTGCCCAGAGACGTGGTCAGAAATCTCCACAATCTCACTGTAATAGCAGAAGAATGGGGAATAAAGACTACATTTCCATCTGTATTATAATGGATAAAGAAATAGTAGATCAACGACTATTGGCCCACACACAACAACTGTAGGCCCTAGCAACGAAAATAATTTTATGGTTGGGGGTCACCACAACATGAGGAACTGTGTTAAAGGGTCATGGCATTAGGAAGGTTGACAACCACTGGTGTAGGGGTACATGGCACACTTCCTAGGTGAAGGACACAACTACAGTTGGACTTCTGACTTTACCTTACAAACAATAAATAATGTAACCTAATTTTATGAACCCACATACTAAACTGAAATAAAATTTAAAAAAAGCAATTGTGGCATACTAATATAATAGAATTTTAGACAGTAAAATAAATTAACAAATTATAGCTACAACAATAACTTGGATAACCACCCTCACAAAATGAAAGCAAAATGTAATAAAGTCCACACACTATTTGATCCCACTTGTATAAAATTATGAAACTATAGTGATACAAATAAGGATGGTGGTTACTTTGGGAAGTAAAGGAGGGGAAGGAGCGTGAAGTTGGGGTTCTGATATTTCGACTATGTTTCATTTCTTTCTAGTTATTGGTTGTGTGTTTGCCTTGTGCCTTGTCATTGAACTGTGTGTTTTATATTTCAGTAGAAAAAGTTAAAAAAAAAAGAAGAATGAATGAATGATTGATATACTAGGGAGAAAAAAGATCTACAACAAGTTGGTTGTAATTTGTTGCCATGTTTTTTTGGAAAGGTCTTATAGTTTGAGGATTCAGTTTCCCTGAGTCTAACCTCATACCTCCACTCACAGAGGAGGAAGAAGATGGGTCTGTAGTCTCCAAAGTTTGTTCTAGCTCTGGGCATTTTAGGGAGAAAGTAGAAAGAGATGGAGGAACTCTATTTTATGTCTTTTTTGAGATCTGCTTATACAGTAATTCAGGTCAAATTAAAAGAAAAAAACTGAAATTTTTGTAGGTTCATATTTAAATCAAGTAAAAGTGCTGAGATGTTAGGCAGCCTTAATGGTAAATCCATTATAAAATATTCACACTGCTGTTACTTCGACTATACTGCAGATCAGATAACTTCCCAGCTGGCATAGTGAAAATGTGTACATGCCTCTTACTATACCATATAGAGTATATGTGGTGTGGAGCCTCAGAATTTGTAATCCACAAGTGACTGTGATTTCATAATTGAGTATCTTTCATTTAAAATGCTTAGGAGTAGTGTTTCAGATTTTTAATTGTTTCCGATTTTGTAATATTTGCCTTATATACTTAAGTGATTGAGCACTTGTAAACTGAAAACCCCAAATCTAAAATGCTTTGATGAGCATTTCCTTTGAGCATAACATAGTCAAAATTTCAGATGTGGGAGCATTTCAGATTCCAGATTTCAGGTTTTCAGACTGGGTATACTCAGCTTGTAGTGAGAATCTTCTATAAACAGGAATCAGTGGCTTCAGTCCCACATTCTAGACCAATATGCAAGTCTGCAAAATACAAATGAAAGTGAATTAATTCTTCCGTGAAACTAGTTAATGATGACAGTGAACATAGTGAAATCATTCCCAAGTATCAGCTTAGACTTTCAAATAAAATGCAAATTGGCATAATTTTACTGATCATTAAGGACAAGTAATTATTAGATATTTTAGAAAAAGCAATTTTAAACCAGAATTAATTGTATAATTATTTTATTTATAGCATTTTTAAGTGTAGATTTAGCCAGAGTATATTTTGGTTTGCATTATCTAGATTACATAGTTAATCCACTTGTCTCCATTTTGCTTTGCCCTAAATTTATAGAACTAAAGATAGAGTTGTGGAGAGAATATACAATAATCCTGCCTTTCATGACCATGTACTAGATGCTGCATGGTTAAACCTGGATCTGCTCCTGTAACCTAGAATATGTCTTCAAGGAAAATGTTTTTTGAGATTCTTAAAAATTAATCTACCGAAAATTACTTGTAACTGAAAAGGATATACTTTGAATTCTACAAACACAACTGGGGCATCTTGTTTTGTACACATAGTATATTTAGATATAATTAGCATACGATTAGAACTATACAATTTAGTATAATAAATAGAATCCTGGAGGAAGGAGGAATCATACTTTTATGTGTATTTATAATACTTCCTCTTTTTCATTCAAGTAGTGTTTGTTGAAGGACAGTTCTTCAGACACTGGGAAGGATGCAGATTAAGTATAAGATGTGCTTCCTTGACCTTGAGGAGCCTCTAGTCAGGCACAGATAAGACCCAAAATCAAACAGAGCCAGAGCACTGAATGGAAGAATGTGTCATCCCATGCGGAGCAAGCTACAAGAAGAATAGAAATTTAGTAGGAAAGATGATTATCGCTAGTTACAATCTTAGATCACTTCAGAGGAAAAATGAGCTCCTAAAAATAAGTTGGTATATTTTACCTGAGACAAAATGGGGTGAGGCGTTCCAGGCAGCAGAAATACATGCAGTCAAGCAAAAGTTCTCTGGACCTTTCCTTTGTAGAGGCTCTCAAGATGCTCTGACCGTCTCTCTCAGGAGCTGAGGTTACCTCTTAACACCCTGAGACCATCAGAGCCTTCTGGGCTGAGGTCCCTCATCTGGGACAGTTCAGTAGAGCCCCTTCTCCTCTTTACACTGTTCACTTTTCTTCTTCTCTTTCTGCGGCTGATCTTTGAGGAAGGGGTATCAATATTTTAATTCTTCACAGTGGCTCATGCCTGTAATCCTAGCACTCTGAGAGACTGAGACTGGTGGACTGCTTGAGCTCAGGAGTTCAAGACCAGCATAAGCAAGAGTGAGACCCCATCTCTAAAAATAGCCAGGTGCCTGTAGCCCCAGCTACTCGGGAGGCTGAGGCAAGAGGATTGCTTGAACCCAAAGGCTGAGGTTGCTGTGAGCTATGATACCATTGCATTCTGCTCAGAGCAACAAAGTGAGACTCTGTCTCAAAATAAAGACAAACAAAATTCATTCTTGAACCCTTTTCTTTTCTTTCTAACACTAACCCTGGGTAAACTTCCCAGATTCTTTCCTATCTCATTCTATACTAAAATATGTGCATGGTACTTTGGACTGTTAAAAAATAAATGTTTTGCTTATTCATTTTATTTTGATCTTTACTAAGATTCTGCTTGGTATTTAGTTAATAGTGAAATTATAAATATAAATCCTACTATAATCTCATCAAGGGCAACACATATATTTTCATTGTTTTTCTTCATGGTGCCCTTTACATAGCAGGCAGGCATAAGAGGACAAGGAAAAGACTATGCTTTTTTTCATGCTTCATATTTTTCTTAAATTCTTCCTTCTACTCATCCATCTATCTGTTCTTTGATTATTCAAGAAATTGTAAGTAGTTTATCAAATAATATAAAATATTAAATACAATGGTACAAATTTAAATATGTATTTTAAATGATGCTGATTTATCTTGAGAAAAACTCACCTCTATTCAACTGTGAGCTACCCAGCACCGACCTTATAAATGAACGGTATACTTGCAACCTTCGTTTTATCACCACCCACTCAATCTTTCAACTCTCTATAGTTTGACAATGTCTGAAAAGCTACTTTCCTGAAATTGCTTCCTCCAAGGTCACTCATGAATATATACTCAAAAATTCAAAATGCTTTCATCATGGTTTTTACTCTCTGCTCTGTGGCATCCAACAGTATTCTGATCAATTCTCCTTTACGGTATCTTCCAGCTTGCTTTCACCTAGGGTTGCCATCCTAGCTCTTTCCTGCCACAAGTACTGGCTGCTCCTTTCCCTCTTTCTTGCTTTCGCAAGGAAAGAGAAGGGGGAAGGCAAGCCACATGTGCTTAAGGCCAAACCTTGCAGGGCCACCTACATAATTTGCAGGGCCCAGTGCAAAGTGAAAGTGTGGGGCTCCACTGTTAAAACCAGAAAAAGGTGCATGATAGGAATGAGAATAATAACATTTTCCTGATTTTCCATGATGTTTTTATTCAACTTGTCATACATATATATTTAGTTTGTATATGACAGGGTTCCTTGGGCATTTATGTCACTTAGAATGCTTTTCCTTTTTTCCTGCCCTCAAAGCAATTCTTGTTCTAGCAGAAAGCATGGCTGCTTGGGGTTGTAAGCACCCTCATTTATGTGGTCATATGAGGGAGAGCACTTACCTTGTGCTCACTTTAAGTCTTGGCAAACTCCCACTTATTTTAGGGCACTGGAATTCAGTGTTCATGGGACATGTTGAATACTGGATGTGGATGGAATGATGAGGAATGGCAGCAGATGAAAGAGTATGATAAAAATAGGAAGAATTTCATGATGGTTACAGCAGAGTGTTAAAGTAAGCAGGGGGCCTTCTTATGAGACTTACATCCCACACGCCCCTGATGCCACCACTGTGTCTGTGATTCATTCAGCCTCTGTGAATCAGCATCTCCTACTACCACAACAACTTCACAAGTGACTTTTGTGAGCCTGAATGCAATTCCATAATCTCTTAGGCTAGGATTAGGAAATCTTTAACATCAATTCTTTAACAACTTGGTTAATTGTATCACAGTATTTTAACTAAATAGGACTATTTGATGTGTCTGGTTGTATTTTGTGTTTTGATTTATGCTGTATTGTTCATATGGTTTCCTCAATTTCAAAGCTCATTCTGTCCTTACTACTTAAGGGAATTATACTATCCTTTCTCTCAAACACATATCAAAGCCTAAGTCCCCTATAAAACTGTCCCCCACCACTCCAGCCCACAGTGAATCCTCCTTTTCCTCAGTTTGTATACGACTTAGGTTCTAGGCCATTTATTTTACGCACGATATTCTACTGTGTGCCATTATTTATCCTTTTATGTGCACGTTCTGTCTTCCTCACCAGAGTCACTGTTTCTTGAGCACCTGTTATTCTACGGAGGTTTAAAACGACCATGCCAGAGTCTCTAACAATGTGATTGTTCCTAGACAATCTTAAAGAATAAATAACACTAATAAATAACCTGGCTTCTGTTTCTTAATTCGAGTGGACTATCGTGCTTATCAGAGAATAGTTTCCATTCAGAATTTATTTTTGTCAGTTATCGCAACAGTATTTCTTAAATTACTTAATTTCTGAAATTGAAATGAAATTATTGGAATTCACGTGAAATGTGATGGCTGAACTATGGTGTCACAAGTCTCTGTAAGAGTTGTTAGATCTACTTTCTATGATTCTTCCTTTCACATGACATTTAAGTACTTTTCCTAAAGAGAAAGAACTTTCAAAGGAACTTTCTTCAATTGAATAAAACTCATATCTGTAGACTTAATTTAGAACCAATGGAGAATAAAAATGTCTTAACACAATAACTAAGAAAATGACATGAAGGCTATGTTAACCAGTTTGATGAAAATATTTCAAATTGTATATAAAAACAGCACACTGTACCCCATGTCTGTATTTATGTACATAGCTATGATTTAATTAAGAAAAGAAACAGACATAATTGAAATACACAATTATTTAGCTTGTTAATTTTGCGTGAAAACAAGTAGAATATGAAGGAGCCTTAATGTAGCGATGTTTTCCTGAAGAAGAGTGAAATTATGAGGCTGTGTCCAAGTGGTTGCTCTGCAATGTCTTTAATTATCGTCAAAGTCATTATTTTATAAAGTAAAATTGAAGGTGAGGTATGTTCCTCGCCAACAAACATACGCGATGCATGTGATCTTCTTTTGAGTAATTAAAATCATCACATTTTTATGAACTCTCAGCATATCCAATTTCTAAGCCCCGCCTTTCAGCTTTAAATGTTATTTTGTGACTCTATGAATGTGTTAAGTATAGGAGTAAATTTAGTAAGGCCTAGAGCTAATGATGATCAGATATTATCGGAAAAAAGATTGTTTTTAAAGATAATATATTATGATACTATATCAAATTTTAGAAAAAAATAAGTTATATCTTTCTATGTTATCTTTTATCTATCATTAAAAATATAGATAAAATGTCTATATTTTATTATAGACATTTTATTTTATTCTATTAGAATCCTAATAGAGTTAATGCAGGACCTCCTTCTTATTTAAGTGTTAGAATCTGATTGTCCAGCTGTGCAAGTTGTGCTCCCTGTAGAAACATTCAAAGCATCCTGGAGGTCCTTGCCTGCTTTTTTCTTGGGCCCTCCAGGGAGACTGGTGGAGAGCCACACTTGTCACGGCTGTCCTTTTGTGCATCCTTTCTTTAGAGAGAAAAATAGGCTAGAAAAAGAATGAAAAGAAATGGATCTGTGCCGTGGCGTTTCATGACATTTCTGCACTTGAACATCTGGAAAGCCTCATGTGACAGTGACAGCCCAACTGGTGGAGCTGCTGACTGCATCCACTGTCACAAAAAAAGGGCATTAAAAGCACCACTTGGATGCTGAAAGGCTCAATACAGTGTCTCTCCATTTGGCCTCGAAGATAGAAGACAAACCACATTCATTCTGAAGATGCTTTCTGAGCATTGTACATCACACACGCTGGAAAACAACAGTTCCAAAGAAAGGAACGTGCATTGTAAGAAGAGAGACGCGAGCAGCTGCAGAGCTGGGGCTAATTGCAGACCCTGGATGGGTTTGATAATCAAATGACTATTCTGCATAAACTACAAGTAAGATAGCAAAACATTAATTACTCCTATTATTGTTTTTATATATTGAGATGAGGGATGAAATGCATAAAACATTTTAAGAACAGAAATCTAAAGGAAAAGAAGATTTCCACGTGGAAAGCTCTGTAGGAGTGGTGAAAAGATGCCACAGGAAGAAAAGAATACTAAAATAAAATGCTGACAGGCATAAAATCGGAGTTATGTGTCTACAATATGCTGCAAATTAAAAAGAGACAAAGTGAAGGGAGGTGGTGGTATTAAAGATCATATATTAAATGTTTAAATGAAGACAAAACTTAGAGTGAAATATTTTGATTAGTTGGCAGGAACTAAACAAGACTTCTGGTGTTAGGGCTGATGGGACTGGAGCATTGTTATTTGCTTGCTACTCGATTTTATGGTTTACCTCCATAAATTGCCGTCCTGCAATTTAAGGAGCTATGATCCAGTGAGCAAAAGACAGGGCCACACAATGAATTAATATTAGAGGACATGGTGTTTAGTGCTATTATTCTAGAGAAAATGACTCCCGGTCTGAACTAATCCAGCAGTTTTTCTGAAATATAAGCCTGTTCCATAAAAATGGCATCCTTCGATCATTACTCAAATCTATGTATAAATAAAAACTGAAACCTAATAGTTCCCAGTTGAGTTCTCGAGAAAATATAGTTCAGTCTGTGACTGCTAGACACTATTGCCCCTAAGAGAAGCAGCCAGCTCCAAATGTTAAGGTGTAGCAAACCACCATCATTAATAAAAATGTTGTGTTGTTCTGTTCCTAGGTTTTTGGACATGTGTGTTATTAAGTATGCTTTAACCTGATGTTTGCATGAAGCCTGAGCAGCTCCCATTTCAGGCTCCATCTATAGTTCTCCTTGGAAGAATCATGATGTCAAGAAACAGTTTTGATTTGCCCAGGATTTCTCAGTTTATAAGAGATACTGTTGGAAGGAGAATCCGGGGGTTTCAAAGCCAAGTACAGTAGGATTTCAGTTACCCTTATTTAACTTGATTTCTTTTTTAAAAAACTTGAGGTTCACACCATGCCTCAAATTACAGTTTGTATAATGAAAGCATCGAGGGTGCACCACTGTATGTGAAAACAAGGGTGACATTTCCTAAAAATGGCTTAGTCTTCACCTAAGGATCAAGAAATGGTAGGTGGTTTCTTAAGTTTCATGGGAAAGATGCAACTCAACTATTTTTGAATAGACCTTAATTGTCTGCATTTCTCTGACCTATCAACTTCATAGCTAGAGGTGGCATCAAGTGGTAAACCCAGCTATTCCCTGAATATTCATTTCCTCTGTCCTTATTCTTAGTAGAGTCCAGTGAGTTTGGGGTGTCCGTGTACCCAGGGCAAGTGTTAGTTTTCTGTCTTGGTTAATCTTCACAGTCATTTCCTCAACTTAACAGCCTTCTTTAAAGCTACAGATGGCCATGTGGCTCAGTCTGTTAGGGTTTCTTGGAAAGTTTTCCTTTGTCCTGATGAATGGATCAGATGTGGCCAGTACTGTCCTTTCAGCTTCCTTTCCCCCACCGCTTTGTGCCTTGAACATGAATCTGAGGCACACAGTTTTACGAGGAAGCAGGCATGAGGAAAGGTCAGGAGAATCCCCGGAATCTCAGCTCTGGTATGTCTGGGTTGCTGAAGCAGTAATAATAGCCATCCACTGCCATCCAGTCTTCTTCAGTGAGAAAAACAAACCCCTGTTTGTTCAAACTTCTACTAACCAGATTTTTTGTTGCTCATAGCCTGCAGGTTAGAATTGAATAAGCTCATTTTGAATCAGGAGAAGAGATAATAAAGGAAAGGATCCATGCCATGAAAACATACTTAAAGCATTGTGTTTATTTCTTAGAAGTTTATTTGAACACTTTTTCACTATGATTGTCTTTGCAATTCATTGGTCATATGGCCTCAGATAGAACAATATGCAATTTCCATGAAACCAGAATTCATGTACAAGGCAGTTCTTAAAAAGAAATATGGTATGTTTCCTATAGCAAACTTAGAGAATGACCAGCATTTACTGACTACTACAGTCTTACCTGATACTAAGAAGGTGGGAAAAGAGGTCCATTTACAGAATCATGGCGAGTTATGGTAGCTGTTTCAGAAAGGCTCTGTTGGATATTTTAGGACTTAAATAGTATAAGTTTGTGAAGAAACAGTGGGCCTTGCTATGCAGAACTCATCCAAATGGAGGGTTAGTTCTTAGAGGAATAGTCATTAATCTTGCCTAGAATATCCGATGTATTAAACGAATACTGTAAAGTCCAGCCTTGCTTGACAGGAGAGAAAGTGTTGGTGACAAGGAAAAGGCAAAAGGAGGTTCCAAGAATCCAGCAGTGATTCCAGCATGCCAGGGGCCATTGAAGCTGTGGTTGATTTTCAGAACTGGTCATTAGTCAGACTTCGGAAGTATAAGTGAAAGGAACTTAGCAATAAAAGCAAGAATCTGGGTGGATGTAGGAGGATTGTTAAAGCTCCAACCAGGAGAGTTTGGATTCTAGGTAAGTCTTCAATTTAAATTCAGTCTTAAAGTACCAATAAAGAAGCTGAATCAGAGCCTAAAGGTGAAGGTAGCCAGGAAGGGTGGGAGTTCGTGCGAAGGAGACAGTTACCTGATGTTCAACAAAGAACATCACGTGGAAATAAAAAAGGCAGACAAATTCCGTAACCTTCACATTCCTCAGGTTGAGATTTGTAACAATGGAGATCCCATTTCTATATCCTCATAAGCCATTTACTCTGGAGAGGACATTCTACAAGTGGAAATGCCAACTCAGAACTGCAGCTAGTTTCGACTGCAGCTAGTGGCTGTTGTCTGTTTCAACATGTGACCCATGGATAGACACAAAGACATAAATTATAAATGAACAAAAAATCATATGGCCAGTAGCGTGCTGTGAATCTTGCATTGTGTAATATTTCTATTTTATTCACTTTTATCCTATTATCACCCCCCCCCAAAAAAAAAGTGTTGATTCACAAGATTGATTTCCTGACCTATAGATCAGGACCTACAGTGGGAAGACTCTGGCTTTGTTCCTGTAAAGGTCCATTCTAGGTCTCCAGTTATGGTGCTGTATCTCCAGTTCTTCAGCGACTTCAGTTCCTCAAGGCATGTTTCTTCCAGCCAGGGTTTCTTCCAGTTACTGTTTACACAAGTCTGTTATCAGAAGGCTTCCACCAATGCGGAGCTTGAAGATCATTACTTAGTGTTTACTCAGCCGTCCTGGGAGAAACCTGATGCTTGCTTTGTCTTCTGGCAGCACATCTGGCCTCCCTCTGTGTCCGTCAGTATGGTCCCAGGCTGCTTATAAGAACATAAAATACGTCTCAGAAAGAGACACAGCAGAAAGAGAAACATACACTGAAAAAAAAATTGTTTTTGACCCAGAATGAAGTTGTAGGGTACTACTGGCTGAGAGGGTTAGAAATTCCAAAAGTAGCAGTTCAGTTGGCCAAGCTAACCACCCCGGGCTGAAATCTTACAGAAACTCTTAAAGGGAAAAACAGTTCACTTAACCCGTGTCTGGAATAGACTCCATTTAGATGGTCATATCTCACTTAATGACAGGAATACTTACTGTCATTAGGCAATTTGTCATCATGCCAATGTCATAGAGTATATCACACAAAGCTAGATGGTGCAACCTGTTACCCACCCAGGCTAGATAAAGCTGCCTGATGCTCCTAGACAATAGCCTGTACTGCATGTCACTGTATTGAATTCTGCAGGCAATTGTAGCACATGGTAAGTATTTATTTATATAAACACAGAAAAGGCACACAAAAAAATCCAATATGAAAGATAAGGACACTTACCATGAATGAAGCTTACAGGATTATAAGGTGGTCTGGTGAGTCAGTGAGTGATGCGTGATTGTGGAGGCCCAGGACATCGCTGCCCACGACTCGAGACTTTATAAACACTTACAGGACCCTTAGGCTATGTAACTTTATAAGAAATTAGTTTTTATTTATAAATAAATTAATCTTAGCTTACTGTAAGTTTTTTTTATCTTGTAAGCTTTCTAATTTTTACACTTTTTGACACGTTTGTAATAATACTTAGTATTATTAGTTTGTAATAATACTCAGTTTAAAACATAAACACATTGGTACAGATATATAAGAATATTTTCTTTCTTGCATCCTTACTTTATAAGTTTTACTGTTTAAAAAATTTTTAATATACATATTTTTTTACTTGTAAAACTTTTTTTGTTAAAAACTAAGACACAAGACACACACATTGGCCTCGGCCGGCACAAGGTGAGGATCATTGCTCTCATTTTCATCCATGTCCACATCTTGCCCCACTGGAAGGCCAGCAGGGACAGTAGCGTGCACAGAGCTGCCACCTTGGGTGACAGTAATGCCTTCTTCTTGAATACTTTACTTCCTCAAGGACCTGCCTGACGCCACTTTTTTTTCTTTATTGCCCTCAGTAGAGTGCCTTGGTGTCTTAGCTCACAGCAACCTCAAACTCTTAGGCTTAAGCGATCCTCTTGCCTCAGCCTCCAGAGTAGCTGGGACTTTAGGCACCCACCACAAAGCCTGGCAATTTTTTTAGTAAGTAGAAAGAGTACACTCTAATAAAAGTCTAGGGTAGTAAATTACGTCAACCACTAGTGCAGTTTATTATCATTATCAAGTATTATGAACTTCATAGACCTATACAGTCTTTTAGAAGATTGGCAGGGCAGTGAGTTTGTTTGCACAGTGCCCATAGACAGGAGTAATGCGTTGCACTAGAGTGTTAACCACAGCTATGTGTCACTAGATTAGTGGGAATTTTTTAGCCCCATTATAGTTTTATGAGACCACTGTGGTATGTGCAGTCCATCTTAACCAGGAAGACTTTATGTGGTGCACGACTCTCACTCTGTATGTGTTTACATATTTATATGTACATATATATGTATAGATTTTAGCAGGTATTTCTGACACAAGCATAATCAGTCAGCATGGCAGCATGAGGCCTATGTCATGAATGCTTATTTCATCTGCCCTGCTGTTACAGACACAGCTTCAGGAGCAACATCTCTGAGCATTGCTCCGGATAAAGTATTATGAGAAATTCCCTGTAGTTGTCTGTTGCATCAATGGCACTTAATACCTTCTTCCCTTCACACTTTAGGCTCGCCCCCATGAAATGTAGTTGCGGGCCAGCTCCCCTTTCCCAAGATTCTATCCATTGGACTTCAACTTTGATTCGACTTGTCTTTATTCTGTGGTTTTGCAGACCAGCCCCAAAGCATCAGCTCAAGCAGTAGTACTGTGAAATAGCTCGTTGGCTTTTGCTACCATCATCATTTGTTGCGTATTTATAAAATTAGATCATTTATTTATTTATTTATTTATTTACATATTGCTGATGAATCCTTAGAACTGTTGTCCCTATGATTTCAGAGTCTGAAATTTGTTACTGATGGTCACCCGTGAAATTATTTTTCCATTTATCAAGACGGAAACTGAGCATACTGGAACAGAATGTTCATTTACATTTTAACTCAGCAGAGAATAGGAATAGCCAAAATGACTCTTATTCATAGAAAAAGATATGATGTTAGTGTTATTTAATAATTCAGTGAAATCCAGTGGAAGAATTGTCCTCATAGCCCTATACAGTGAAGAATTTGTTTAAGAGCACGATCAAATTAAAATAAATGTCTGAAAAAAAATTGTCCCTAGAGTAAAGTTCTGAAATATACTAATGAGATACTGTGGGAGCTTTCATATTCGTAGGTTATATTCATTGATTTTTACTTTGGTACAAAACTGAGTTTTACCCTGGAGCTAGGTATTATTTTCTGCCATGTGTTAATTTCCTGCATGAACGCCTTATTTACCTCCACTCAGCCCATGCTGCAGGTAGAAAATGAGACCCGCTTACTGTGATGCTTTTGTTGGCCGAAGCTGAAGGACAGCTCAGGGTCTTACATAGCTCTAGGGTTTGATGACTATGAAGGCAATTCCAAGGTGCGATTTGTCATTGTGGAAGAAGACTGGCTTCTTAAACACTGTCCTCTGAGCCATGATTTAAATTAATAAACTATCTCAATAGCCTCAGAACAGTCAGCATCTGTTTTAAAAGCCTCCCTTTTTATTTAAGGTTTCGTTGTAACCACAACTCAGTTCATTCCTGTAGGAGTGCTTATTTATATAATAATTGAGTAAAGTACTCTTACTAAACCATTATTAGATTTTAGTTGCTATGTTATAAGCTATTTTTTTTCTCTCTTAAAGCAGCCAATTTATAAGGTACTATTCAATCCCATTGTAGTTTATTATCATGATTAAGTACTGCATTACAGAACTTATGGCCATAAAATTTACAACGTGGTTTGTGTTAATTCAAATGCATTTACATTGATAGTTTTAATAATTGCGTGCTTTCATCAAGGGTAGTTGGAAAGGACTACAGAGTATTAAAATAGTTTAACAGCCACTGGGTTTAAAGGAAACTGTGGTTATCTCTGTGCTGTAATTAGTAAGCGTGTATAATACATTTAGATCTTTATAAGGATTGCATCATTTTTTAAATATGTCTATCATTTTTCTTCAAACACTGGAATACTGACGTAGATACGTATGTGTGTGTGTGTGTGGTGATACAGTTTGCTTTCCCTCTAAATAGTAAACCAAAGCTTAAAAATGCTTTTCTTGTGACTTGTATTATGATTTGAGTCCATCAGAGACTTCGGTAAGAGCAGGCTACAAAATGAGGCTTCAATCATGGGCATGGTATTTGCCCAAGGAAAGCTGCTCAGTAAGACTCACCAACACAAAGATGTAACTCCAGGCCACTTCCTCAATGAGGGGAGAGAATTGAAGGCTACATGATGTGGGGTAGACTTGTATTATTATTTGTAAAAATAACTACAGACTTGTATTATTATCTGAGTCCATTTGAGTATCATTTGAGTCCATCAAAATGTTGATGCAAAAATTTGATACAATCATCTTTCAGAACTCTAGTATTCCCTGAAGGGGATTCTTACTTTGTCCTGTTATGAAAAGGGACATGCTTTACAGTAGTTTGGTGTCACTTCTTCCCAATGCTCCTTAGCCTCAGCCTCATTCATTGTTTCCATTTTTGAAATAGAAATAACACCCATGTCATTGAGTTGGGAAAACTTTAGGGAGTGACGTAGGAAGTATCTGACTCACAGTAGGTACAGAGTAGCTATTGGTCTTCTCCCACGAAAATAGTCATCAATATGATCTTAACAGTTATTTCCACTTCAGTGAAAATTATCTTCATTGTTCACTCAGCCTCTTTAGTTATCCTGTTGTTTTAGGGAGTCAGCTGAATTGCTGGGAGAATAACTTGGAGATGCTTTGTAAGGGTCAGAATACTTTAGCCTGATAGTACCATTGTAATATATTTATCAAATGCTTAGTGATGGCGTAATAGCATTATAAGACACAAAGCAAATGTCAACACACACTTTGTTTACAGGACTGTGTTATTGGTCCTCACTGAATTTAAATATTTATCTATCATATATATTTGAATGACTTTTTAGATAAATATTTGCAGGCATTAGTAGATTACAAAGGGATTCTTTGATGTTCACTCTCCAGTTGTTTTAAGAATTTTCTGGACTTCTTAATAAAAAAAAATTAGCCCTTTCTTGTTTTTTCACTCTAGTGCCTCTTCCTCTGGCCTTGCTCTTCTGGGGTGCCTTTTTCAGTCTCTCAAACAGTGAATCATTAGCCTCCATTCCAGTTTCCTCCCCACTCTACTAGGACTTAGAATCAAATCACTCCTTCAGATGACAGATTTTGTGGTTTAGACTGTGAGGACTGTAAAATTTTCATGTTAAGCCCTAATCAGACTTTAGATGCCTTTCTCAAAGGAAACCCCAAAGCCAACTCCCCCCTGGAGCCCCACCTCTGTCATCCAGTACTCTACCCCATGTCACCTAGCCTTCAGTTCTCTCCCCTCGTTGAGGAAGTGGCCTGGAGTCACATCTTTGTGTTGGTGAGTCTTACTGAGCAGCCTTCCTTGGGCAAATACCATCCCCATGACTGAAGCCTCCTCATTCCATATCCTGCTCTTACCGAGGCCTCAAAAGAAACATATACTTACCCTTCCTCCCCTCCACCTTTGATGAGGAAAAACTTGAAACCTGAGAAGTTAGTCTCCTAGAGAGTTCACTTTTTGATAAAGGGAAGCTATGAAGCAATCACTTGGACTTCCTGTTTATCTGGTTACAGTGCAGTAAGTAGCTGCTTCTCAGGATTATTTTTCATGCTTTGTTATCTTCAAAACTCTTTCACTGAACCCCTGAAGGCCATGGCTCTCTATTTGGATAGGATTTCACTTTACTTTGTTGTGGTTTGACAACTTATTTAATAGATAAGGGTGATATCACATGTATTTAAAAACTGTCAAATCGTATCCACATACACGTATATATAAATTTTTTTCATGGAAACTTGAAGATTTAGGAATACTATTTTAGATACTTTCTATAAGTTATGAAGGTGGGATAAAATAGCAGTGACTAATAAACTGAAGCTATTTTTGATGCTTAAGATGATAAAGCACTCACATTGAACTCTAACTTTCTTCCTCACTTATTTGTATATCAATGGTGTTTATGACAATATTTTAAGCCTAACACAGAGTACATCTTTGTCATCCATATCTGAAATTTCTCGTTTCTGGGTTCACCAAGTTCCCACAGAGGCCAAACTTGGTTCAGGTACTTACATATGGAAGCTCTCAGTATATTAAAACATGCAGAAATTTCTAATGTTCTTTTTAAAAATTTTTGTTATTGTTATAGTTTGTTTTGTTTTATTTTACTTTATTTATTTAGAGACACAGTCTCACTCTGCTGCCTGGGATAGATACAGTGATCATAGCTCACTTCAACCTCATACTCCTGGGCGCAAGCAGTCCTCCTGTTTCAGCCTCCCAAGTAGCTGGTACTACAAGCAAACACCACCAGGCATAGCTAATTTTTCTATTTTTGTAGAGATGAGGTCTCTTTCCTGCTTAGGCAGGTCTCAAATTCCTGATCTCAAGCAGCCTTCCCACCACTGGCTCCTAGAGGGCTAGGGTTATAGCATGAGTCACCATGGCCAGACTAGAAATGTCTAATATTCTCATGAAAGTTGTGATATGTTGATAATTATAACATGAGCACCTTCCTTCAGCCATTTTAGGACATATCTGTGATTGGGTGGGAAACTCAAATAGAGACAACATCAGTGTTTAAATCTGAGCCCTTCAGTGTGAGACCCAGGGGACGTAGCCCTCTAAGGCGCCTCAGTGTTAACCCTGGCACCCCATCTTCTTGCACTGTGACTGCATGACGATGTGCATGGGCTCTTTGGTCCCTGCAGATGTGCCACCCATCTGGCTGTAATGCTGAGTTCAACTTAGCTGCTCTGGCACCGCCACCTTCCCTTGCCACATCCTGCATTATCACCTGAAGCTGACTTCCCTCCCCACCTTTGTGTTTAGGCAAACAGAATTCCAGGACTTGTGTTGGCATGAGTCTTCCTTACACGTGCACCATTTCTACGTAACAGCCGAATTTCTGAGAAAAGCCATCAATTCTGTCAAGTTGAAACTTTTAATCAAGTAATTCAAGTGATATTAAACCATGTTTAAAATGTTTAATCCTGATTCCTGTTGGACAAGTCATAGAGAAAGCCACTATGGGTGAATTGAGCTCTTGGCACAGTTTCACCCTTATATTATTAGACTGTAATTGATGGTAACATCTGTTTTTGATACCATATCATTTTCTTAAACTGCATATTTTCCTTGTATCAATATCAAGTTCATTCAGTTTTTATTATGGCATTGGAGAGTAATGTATAATTAGTAACAGTTACCTCAAAATCTGCAACCACCTGTATGGTCTTATTTGCATAATAGGCAGGGAGAGTTATGGGCGGCACAACACTGCTGTATTCTACTAGGTTAATGAGACATTTAGCTGGTAAGCAAAGTATTTAGCTTAGAATTTTAAAAAATCTTATAGTTAAGTAATGGTTTGAAGACTGAACACCTTACTTTTAGGTGGTGTGTATCGCTAATTTCTCTGAAATTGAAATTGTTTGTTGTATTTCCCCTGAGATGTTCATTATATAAAATATCATTAAAATCTATTTCTTTGAAACAATATGCTGCTATATGCTTGATGAGGTAGAGGTGCTTTAACTGAGATGTATACTTTGATTTTTAAATCGAATTTTTTGTGGAGCTTCAACACTCTCCCCATGTTAATGCAATTATCACCATGGAAATTTTACAACATGTTTCCCTTAAGAAACTTGAAGTTTTTTCACCACTTTCAGATGATTTGCTTTAAAAAAAAATTCACCTGTCAGATTATGTCAGAGCATTATATCAACGATTGTACAGATTGTACAGAGGAAAAACAACTAGAATTGAAGGATAAATTGGCTGATTTGCTGTTAGTTCTACAGAACGAGCTTGTTGTAATATTCTGATAAAGTAAAACTTATACATTCTATAAGCCAAATTATTTAGATTGCTAAGAAATCTCTATTTTGGTTTCTTTTTTTTTTTTTTCCTGCCTTCTTATTGATAATGAAAGTTTTAAGACAGCCACATCACAGTTCTGGGCTTCACAGGGGGAGTTTTCTGCCACACTGGGACACACGATGATAGACAAGCAACATTCAAGGAACAGATTCCTGCTGGTGGCATCAGTTGAAGTCATTGATTGGCAGTCCCTCCCTACTGGGAAGTGATCATTCAAGCACCAACCCTGGAAATTCTAATTGTTGATATGCCCAGGATGGAAAACCTTTCCTGCTGGAGTCTTTACTGAGCTGTTGTATATCTGATTCCTCCAAGGATGTCTTCTTACACTCGATAACAGGATGGGAGTCAGACTGGGTATCACTTTTTCACTGTGGGAACTACAGTGCCTTTAGGGTCAGGAGCCCAACTGATGGGGAAAAAAAGGAATGGCTGCCTAATTCAGGTATTCTGTTCTAGCCTTTCATCTTCAGATCACGGCTTGATCTAGGAAGCTTGTTCTAGCTAATAAATATCAAGACTTACACAATACCTGGACTTTTTCTTGATCTGACTATGACCTCATCCAGCTTAAACTGAACATATGTGTCTATGTTTCTCCATGGAAAGGGCATGAGAGAGAACAGTATTTCAGATATTATATTTGTGTCCATTCCTTTCACGGTGTCTTTTCATATCTTTTCTTGTCCTTCCCCTTCTGTCTATGTACCTCCAGAATGTTATTTAGATCCTGTGTTGCAGAAAGCTTTGATCCATGGCCCTGTTGAGGACTAAGAACAGATATCTAGAAATGTCTACTTTTTAAAGCCATTTGCTAGAGAATTCTGGACAGATTTGTAAGGCCTTTTTAAATTTTTCTATTAAATTCATCCAAGTTTATTAAAATGCAATTACATATAAAATACATTACTTAAAACAAAATAGGAAATTTGAGGCAAATAAAACACCGAACAGGATCCCAGGGCAGCAGGTCAGATTATCTATGACAAACTTCTAGGCATATAAGCAATAACTCAATTCACTTTTAATGAAGAAAATTAGGTTGGCCTCAAAATTATTCATAGCAACACTAATAGCAAAGTATAGTGAAACATGCTACAAAGTTGACTGAGAAATAAAGCATAATACCCAAAATTTCATAATGGCAGACAATTTTTAACATAAAGAATTTGAGGACTATAGCACCGTGAGCCATTCCTGAAAACACTACTTGATAATAAAATCCTGAAAACACTACTTGATAATAAAATCCAGACGAGCTGGTGATGGATGGAGGAAGCAATGAAAAAGGACTACAAGACATGGTAGACAGTTTAGGATGATAAAAGGTACAATAAACAATGAACTGTCTTCAGCTTGTGCATCAAAAATATATACATAGAGCACCAAAAGTAATAGAGCAAAAACTATAGAAAACATAAGAAATTTAGAAATAAATGGAAGAATTTTAACTTTCTCACCCTATGAGAGGTCAAAAAGAAAATAAATAAAGATGTTTAGACCATAAGGAACATTAAGTAGAACAGTTCTGATAGATATTCAACAAAGCAACTTTATTCCCACCCAGTCTCTGACCCATCCCTCCCAGCTTCTTCAGCCCCAGAAATTCCCAGGTGCTTGCTACAGCATCTTTGGACCCCTCCCTGGCTGTGTTCATTGTTGGTTATCCCACCACTCTGCTGTGTCCATGTTCTTACCGTCATCTTCAGCAGTTGAGTCTGTGGGTACCCAGGAGCAGAACTTTCTGACTAGGAGACAGGATCAGGAAAGTGTACTAAGAGCTTTTCCAGTGAAGGAAGCTGGCAGCAGAGAAGAAAAGAAGTGTTTGGAGGGAAGCCTGAAGTAGGGTATGCAGTTAATGGGGGTATACTGGGGGGAGAAGAGCACAGATGGTGAGGAGGGGACAGATGGGGGGGGAGAGAGAGAAGAGGAGGGGAGGGGAGGGGAGAGGAGAAGAAGAGAGAAAAAAGGAGGGGAGAGGAGGGGAAGGGAGGGGACAGGAGAAATATATCTAAATAGAGCTGATTAAACATGCCAATCTTTATTCAATTGGAATTTTATTTTTTTTAAATATTAAGGCACCCTTTTTTATTATATTGAAATCAGGCAATGGACTGACAATCAAAAGGCAGCTTATGGAGCCAACATTCATTTAGTCTGTGACTAATTTGTGGTCATGGGGTAGAAGAGGATATAACTGACTCTCAAGGAAATATTGAAGAACAGGGGGGAAAAAAGCCAAAATCTTAGTTTGGCTCTGTAAATGTAGAACTAATTATAATGATTAATGAGAACTGTTTCTCATTTAGGGATAATTGTCATGCCGTAGAGTAATGATTGCAGATATCACAAATGCATTTTTATTTAATTTTTACACCAAACTCTCTTCATATATACTCAGTGTAGTCTTCAACTTTCATGTCCAGTTGCTCAGAACTTAAATATTTAGGGCATTTTGGGGTTTTTTTGTTTGTTTTCTAGAGACAGAGTCTCACTTTCTCACCCTCGGTGGAGTGCTGTAGCATCACAGCTCACAGCAGCCTCCAGCTCTTGGGCTTAGGTGATTCTCTTGCCTCAGCCTCCTGAGGAGTAGCTGGGACTACAGGCGCCTGCCCCCAAAATGCCTGGCTATTTTTTTGTTTTTGTTGTTGTTGCAGTTTGGCCAGGGCTGGGTTTGAACTCACCACCCTCTGTATATGGGGCCAGCATCCTACCCACTGAGCCACAGGCGCCACCCTATTTAGGGCATTTTGCATGGGGCACTGTTCATTCAGATTCTTATTACTGAAACAACCAGGTAAAGGATACTGAAGAAAGCTGCAAAAATGCAAATGTGTGATCGTGTCAACCCTTGAAATTTACTGTGGGGTTAAGTTTAAATGTTTATACTTAAAAGCGATATTTCATTCTTAAAACTTGATTGTAATTAAATGTTTAGTGCCAGATGAATTATTTTTAAATATAGTAGATGCTTGGTTTGGAAAGAGGGAAGGAAGGAAGGAAGAAGGACAGAAAGGAACAAAGAAAGGAACGAGGAAAGGAAAACCAGCTTCTATTCCTTATTTCATGAGAAATCACATCTATTCTGGAAGATCTGTGATATGGGCCTGATTGTATTCCCCAAATCCCGAGGTGGAAGCCCTAACTACCAATATGATATTAAATGAAAATAGAACCCTTAAAAAGGTAAGGAGGGTTGAATACAGTTGTAATAGTAGGACCCTAATCCAAAAGGATTAGGAACCTTAAAAGAAAAGAAAATGATGCCTTCTATATGGGCACACTCACTCTCTCAGTGTGTGCCTGGAGAAAAGGGCATGAGAGGACAGAGCAGTTAGGCACACTTGCTGTCCGCAAGCTGAAGAAAGAGGCCTTACCACAAACCAACCCTGGTGGCACCTTGATCTTGGACTTCCACCTTTCACAACTGTGAGAAGACACATTTCTGTGTTGACACTGCCCAGTCCGTGGTATTTTGTTATGGCTGCCTAAGCAGATGAATAGAATAGGTGAGTTTAAATGTGGGAATATTTAATATTTAAACTTTTCTTGTTTCTTCACGACTGCTCTGACACCCTAATTTCCTGGATGTAACAATTACATCCAAGTTCTAAGTTGAATCGGTAGAATAAAAAAGGCGATCCTTCAGAACTGACATAGCGTTTATTAGTGGTCCATTTAAGACATCAAGCTCCCCTCTCGAGGGGTCATTGCTTAATGAATAAAGATAAAATCAGCTGAAGACTTACATGATTCTATTGCTGAGTGTCCATATAAAATAACTTATTTTATACACATGTAAATTGGGATCAAATTAGGTTTGGGAAATACCAAATACTATACAGAAATATTTTAGCCTACAGGAAAATAACCTCTTTACTGGTACAAAATTCAAAAAATCAGCAAATCATTGTACTGAATCACAAACTTTACATTTGCAAAAGGTGTCAATATAATTCCTTGAGCAGGTGTGTGAGCCTTCATTTTTACATCATCGACACCTACCACAGTGGTGTCACCACCATGGGACTTCAGTAAAAACACATTGAGTATGCAAAGCCAAATAAAGGGTGCATATCTATGTTTTTCATTAAGTAGGGTATTTGATATTTCTATTATAATTAACAGGCCTGGATCAAACAAATTAATTTTGCAAAAGTTTTTAAGTGTAAGAAGTAAACGTATCTAATTATGATCAAGGTTCCTGAACACAACCATCAGCTCTTATTTTTCTAACAAAATGTTTTTCAATTTAGATGTTTACAAGTCTATTCGTATATGCAGTACGGATTTACTTTACACAATTGGAATGATCTCCTTTCTGGTATAATTTATTCTTAAAGGAGCTGTGACTTTATTTGCAAGATTAAATTAAGAAACCTCATTTCTTTAAATAATTAATAAGAGATTTATAAAAAAGAGGTTTAAATCCAATTAAAACTTTCTTTATACATTAATCCATAGTGTTTTTATTACACTGAAACCTTAGTCATTTAAAATATTAAATGTGGACATGCTGCTATTTTGGTTAGGTTGGATGAACTGTTTATGAAAGGAAAATATATAGATAATATTTTATTTTATTTTATGTTATTTTATTTATTCATTTTTTTGGCAGGGCTGGGTTTGAACCCACCACCTCCAGCATAGGGGGCCGGCACTCTACCCTTTTGAGCCACAGGTGCCGCCTAGATAATATTTTAAACTTACAGTATGTTCTCATAACAGTAATAATTTCAGGGGAAGTAGGGACATTACTACTCACATGTCCCTTCTTGATCATAGTTATTAACTGTCCAAATTGAAAGAAATTTTAGGGTCTCTGCCTTTATTCATCACCTTTTTTGAGTTCTGCCATACCTGTGACCTTATAAGTTGAAACAGAGCTTTTGTAGGGAAAAATAATTTGCAACTTATTAGAAGCTGCCAGAAGAAGAAATAGATTCACCAAATCGGAAACTGTATCCTGTCCCATCCATGTCCCCATGCGCGCGAAGGCAGTTGTTGTGTGGTGAGACACCGCAGGGACCACAGTGCATGTGCTGCTCACCTCTGTGCATGTGGAGGTGCCTGTGATGCCCGGCCACCTGTGCGTCAGGGAGTAGTTAGTGTTTGGCTTGAGTCTCCCTGAATTTTGGATCTGTCTGTGTCATTACATGGTAGGAAGAGAAAGAAGCAAATAAGCTTCCTCAGGTCTCCTGTATATGGGCACGGATCCCAGGTGCATCAGCAAGTATTTGTTGAATGAACGAATGCCTTTTCTTTGTAAACCTGGAAGAAGAATAAAGAAACTTTTATTAAAAGAAACAAATTCCCAATGGCCAGTCATTTCCCTGGCAATTACTGACCTAAATATGAAGCCCACATTATTGAGACATTTTCTTTGAGACCAATCGTAGGGAAGCTTTTCTTCCGAGGTAGTGAAAAGGTTATTTAAGTTGTGAGTGGTGATTGTCTGAGGGCTGGGGACTGGGAAGAGAAATGGCTGAGGAAAGTAAGTGCCTGTGACTTTATAGCTACCATAGGCCTATGAGTCTAGAAAATGTCCCAGGTTTCACTGGGTGTTTACTTGGCAGAAGAATTAGAGGATGACATCCTCCCTTTGGAACTGTTTGATGCATTGAAGCTGGAAGGTGCTGAGTCTGCTGTGGCCTAAAGAGTGAATCTGTCTCTATAAATGCCCTTTGATTTTTATTTTTTGTTTTTAATCATAACTATTAAATCCTTGATGCAATTCTGGGGTTCAGTGTACTGATTTGATAAACAATGTGAAATGCTTGCATTGAACTGATGAACACATCCATCTCAATTATGCTCTTTTCTTCATAGTTTTGAAATATACATTGCATCATGTACATTAGGTGAGGTCCCCTCAAATACTCTTACCCTGCCTCCCCCATCCCCTCTCCTCTTTCTCCTCTTCCTTTCTGCTTTCTGGATTATAGTTATGTTTTACCATTTGAATGAATGTGTAGGTGGTTATATATTGATTTCATAGTAGTATTGAGTACATTGGAAACTTTTTACCCCAATTCTTAAAATACTTTACTGAGAAAAATATGTTCCAACTCCATCCAGGTAAACATAAAAGATGTGAAGTCTCCATCCTTTTCATGGCTGCATAGTATTCCATGATACGCTTTGTTGTATTCCAACAATTGTGTAATCACAATTTGTTGATCTATTCATGGGTTGGGCACTTGACCTGTTTCCATGTCTTGGCAATTATAAACTGGGCTGCAATAACATTCTGGTGCAGATGTCTTTGTTGTAAAGTAATTTTTGACCATCTGGGTATATACCTATTTGAGGAATTGCAGGATCGAATGGCACATGTGAAAAAAAGCTCATCATCTTTAATAATCAGAGAAGTGCAAATCAAAACCACTTTGAGATATCATCTAACTCCAGTAAGATTAGCCTACATCACAAAATCGCAAAACTACAGATGCTGGCGTGGATGTGAAGAGAAGGGAACACGTCTTCACTGCTGACGGGAATGCAAGCTAACATGACTTTTTGGACAGATGCCCAATGTTAGGGAGCTGCTGTGGAGCTGTTGTCTCTATAGCACACAGTGGGTCAGAGGGCGCTGGGCCCGCAGCTCCCTGCATTATAGCGGGATGCTCCGCCAGGACCCCTAAGACAAGGGGGAAGAAAGGAAAAGTGAGAAACAAGATCTAATACTGACAACCACTGAACGCGCTTTACAACGCTTATTTTGGGAATGTGGTTGTTGTAAATACAAATTTTAAGGTGTCCTTGAACATGATACTTCTTCATTTCTATTATGATTGCCAAAGGGGCACATTCATGCTCCCTTCATGCTCCCTTCCCAGTGAAGAAATGGAGTCTCCAGCTCCAATTGGGTTCGTGTTTTGTAAACTCACTAGGATCATGCATAGAGCAGAAGTATAGTAATTGAACTACAAAAATACATGTTAGCTCATCGGCTAACTCAGGTTTCAAATAACTCAAATGGCCTGGGAAATGAGAATTTTTTCCCCAGAAGACATATGTCTTCTATTGTCTTTTCATTCTTGCTTTTTTTATGTCATAGGCATAAAACACAATCACAGGAGTTGTGGGACGTTAGGAAACGAGAACATGTGGCTTTCTAAAAGGGTGAACACCCCAAGCTCAGCTGATTATTGCCATGTGGTTTTGTTGTGACATAAAATAGTGTGACTTTTATAATGAAACTAGTAATCTTATGTAAAATACTATATTTTAATACTGGCATTTAGTTCTACTTTTTCAAGAAAACATTTGCAAGCCAACACCACACCGCATGCTACTCAAATTAAAGACCCCTGTGAGCTGCGGCTGGCTTCCGGCCATCATTTTGCACTTCTTGATTGAATACAAACAGGCAGCCCTCTCTACCTTTTGGGCCCAGCAAACCCTGGCTGTTGTAGCTGATTTTGTGAAGGGACCTCTCCTCTCCCAGTGTCCTGTTTCTTGTCAATGATGCAGGGTCAACATCTCAGCAAGCTCCACGTCCCCCAGAAGGCTGTCAAGTTCTTTCTCCCCAGAGAGTGTCTTTTGCAAAGTGCTCAGCTGGATGTGGTGAGGACAAATGGAGGCCCTGGCACAGGTATAGACTTCCATGAGCCACCCGTCAAGTGATATCAACTCTGAAGCCTTCCTAATCATCCCTGGTCCCTATACGTTGGTCACAGGCATTTACTATTTGTATTAGGTGAAGGCAGGACACCAGCCTTGCCAAGTGATAGGTCATATATGATAAAGGGCCCATACTAGATACCACATCCTGTTTCTGTGTGAACATGTGACTCTCTTCCCAGCTGACTGAGAACCCGAATGCTGGACTGCAATGGTATGTGGTGGGGTTTGGGTTACTGTAGCCCATGTCTGTCCTTTTTGGGAATATCAGCCTAGGCAATAATGCTAATGTCTTTTGGAGTCAAGGCCAAGAGAAGTGTCTTCAACTCTGATTTCTACTTCAAAAATATAAAAAGTAAATTTTGCTAAACTTTTTCTAATACTGGACTAGTAATAAAGGCCCTCGCTGTAGCAGATGCAAAGCCAGCAATGTGTGTGTGTGTGTGTGTATTTATGTATGTGTCTTTCTCCTTGCACAGTTTTGTAGTCTGCAATTATAAGCATTGCTCTTGGTGATTGGAATTGCATGTTGGCAGCTGTAAATCTGGAAGTGACAGTCTGGTAAGGAAGAAAAAACAGGGAAAAAAACCCTACAATGCCATAAATGCATTGAGTTCTCTCCTGTGTCCCATTTTCTACAACAAAAAAATAAGTCTTAAACCTGTACAGAAAGCCTTTCTTGCTATATACTACCATTATTCCTGATTCATTAAATACTTCTCCAGCTGTAATCAAACTTGTTTAAACCTCACGTGCTCTTGGGCTAGAAAAATGCTTTAGAAGAAATGTGAACAATCAAAGCACAATTGCCAGCGTATTATTATTGGTATTTTTCAGCATAATGCAGTTTCTGTTCTAATCTACTCCCCTTTCTGCAAATTTTATGTTGGCAGGCATACACAAAGACAAATCCCTAATAGAGTTTTTATCATGTCTGCACTTGGGCTGTATTTATTTCCCCGAATATTCATAATGCTAAGTGCCTTGTGAAAACCAGTTTGTATTTGTGGCTGAGGTTGAATGAGAGAGATGATGGCTTGAACCAAGAATGACCACTGCCACTTTGCGTCTGTCGGATGATATAATCATTTTTTTCCTTGTTGATAATATCACAGAGCACATTTTAAACCTCTAGGAATACAGCCTTCCCCCCTTGCTGTAACTTCTTATTGTGTTAAGGTTGATAAGTGTTGGTGTTGAGCATCAGTAATTAAAGAATGAAATAATACTCCACAAGCTCTGCCTTTCCACCAACCCAAATATCAGGTGAAGTGAATGGAATTACAAACCCTCCTCTTTCCCATCCTTACCACATGATACCCTATCCCATCCTATCCTATCCCATCCCATTTCATCCTATGTATCCATTATATTCCTTTCTCTCTTTCTCTCTCTCTCATGCACTCTTGAAATTCAGTTTTCCCAATTGTGAAGTAAAGTCTCAACAACATCAATTGTTCAAGAGGAAAATGACTTTTAAGCCCTTACCCTAAGTTAGGGACCTTGTTTCAGTCCACGTTGGAACTCTACTGATTGGACCAGCAGGCTAGCTGCTTCTAACGTCTGGGAACTCACAAGTCTGTTGAATGGAAACAGTAATATAGAGGGTGCCAAAAAATGTATGCGCATTTTAAGAAAGCAAAAACTGTATTAAAATTGTAATACTCAATATATACTGCAACAAAAGGTGAAAGTCACATTTGATTTTTGCAATGACAAGTGGTGCTCCAAGTGGCTACCATCAGCATCCAGACACTTCCGATTATGGCGAACTGCTGTGTAAGCCACGTTGACCGAAGCGTCCACTTGCATTGTTGGACACACCGTTTCAGTTTCTTCCCAAAGTACTGCCAGTGTAGCCAGTTTGCTACAGTGTACCACATCCTGTAAGGCCCCCCCCACATAGAGGCCAGTGGGTGTTAAGTCAGGAGAATGGGGGGAACTCAACCGCACCTCTGCCTCCTATCCATGGTCCCAGCAAATTCTCCCTGAGGTAAGCTCCCAGGTGTCTGCGTGTAATAATCTTGGGATGAAAACTTCACGTGTTGCTGTTGTGAGAAGGGAGAAGGGGTCCCTCCTATGCTTGTTCTGCTACTCCTGCTTCACGTGCACAGTGTTCGGGAGACTTCTGTGGGGAGCGTGGAAACTGTTCCAGCCCCACAGCAGAAGATGTAGGGCCTGCTGTGTGCGGCCTCCTGATCCCCCCATGCACATCACACAGCATCGTGCCTCTCAAACTACCCAGGGCCACCTGCGCTTGTGAAGTGGGTTAGGGGTCCTGCTGCCCACTCAGGCCTCCATTGTCATTGCACTTCCACAGTGTCCTCAGATTTCAAACGTCACTTCCAGTTGGTCTTTGTTCTTCCCATGACAATTGTGCTTTCCCCATTTTTGTGGACTGTCTTGCCTGTCACCTGGTGATGCCAGCAATTCATTTGCTGAACACCATCTTTTGTGCAAATATCACATTCACGCTGCTACTGTCATTCAATTCAGCTTTGAAATACACATTTTAATGTTTAAAATGTGTGTACATTATTTTGGCACCCTTGGTATTTACAGAGAACTATGAAAGAAGAAAGGATATAAAGGTAAGATGTGATTTAATTTTGAAAAAGTAGTCCGTGTAAAAAAGTGGAGTTATCTTGATGAAAGAATGTTTGGACTTGTAGGTAAACTTTACTAGTTAATGTGATAGAAGAGAAAAATGAAAGGAACACATTGAAAGATTTCATAGTTTTGTAATTATATTACCTTTCAAGGAAACAATGTTTTAGACTGTAAGTTATTATACATTAAACAAAAAAAAAGGGGGAGATTTCTTTTTTTTTACTGGATATCTTAGGAACTATAATTTTTTTGTCTTAACTCGGAGATATATGTATTGAGGACTGTTGCTATTGTATTAAAATAAAGCATTTAAGTATATTTCCTATAAAAAATAACAAGATATGTATGCATATATATCCTATATATGTCTATGATATTGGTTGTAAGATCCAGAATTCTTTTTCCTGTTGATAAAAAATGTGACCTGTTTTTCAGAAACTGGCTACCACAAATAGTTAAATTTTATTTATTCTAATGTTACTGTCCAGCATTCATTTGCAAAGCAATATTATACCTAATATGCGTGTATGTTCACATGGTTTATATGTATACATAATGTGTATGTGTGGTTTAAAGACATGATCATTTGAGCAGAAGTTCTTAAAAATTGCTAGTGACTAGAGATTTGAACATTATTTTAAGGGATTAAGATATAATTTTATAATATAGTTGAAACATGCCAGTAGGAGCTTTATTGAAATTCGTACTTTAGTGAGACAGGAAAAGATAATAAAAAAGAAAAACCATTTTGATTTCTTCATCAAACAGTTTAGATGTATGTTCCTTTCGCCTTCTTCATATTGGATATTAATAAAAACAAAAAGAGGAAATTATTTTTATAGGCAGTCCAACATTTTAAAATTAATTGTAGGTGAACTGGATTATAAACATTTCACTTATTTTCCCTGAATGAAAACCCCACCAATCAAAACTTTGCAGGTATTTTCAAGTCTGATTTACTCTGGAGGTGTCCCAGGTTTTTTCATTTGTGTCTTTTCAAACCCATCTTGGTTTAATGGTCTATTTCTGTGGTTCTCAACCTTCCTAATACTGCAGCCCTTTAATAGAGTTCCTGTGGGTCGTGACCCACAGGTGGAGAACCACTGGCCTATTTCGCATGACCCACCAGTGCTCACTAATCTAGAATTAGTGTCTGGAGAAAATTCTCAAATTGGAGGCCATCGTGAATTTGGCCAGGGCAAATTTGACCATGATCGTTTCAAAGGCAGATAGGTTTCGACACCCTTATCTCTCCTTGAAGAACTGTTTAAGAATCAGTGATTTTTTTTCTGAGTCCTTTACAAACCTATTAATTTATGTTAATTTCTACTGCCTTTTAGTTACAAGTTCTTTTTTTCCTTTTCTTTCTTTCTTGTTCTGAGACAGAGTCTCAAGCTGTTGCCCTGGGTAGAGTGCTGTGGCGTCACGGCTCACAGCAACCTTAAAACTCTTGGGCTTAAGGGATTCTCTTGCCTCAGCCTCCCAAGTAGCCGAGACTACAGACGCCTACCACAATGCCTGGCTATTTTTTGTTGCAGTTGGCATTGTTGTTTTAGCTGGCCTGTTCAGGGTTTAAACCTGCCAGCCTCAGTGTATGTGGCCGGGGCTCTACCCACTGAGCTACAGGCACTGCCAATTACAAGTTCTTTCTAAGACTTTGTGTATAACTTTGAGGAGTTTTTACTTTTCCTATTTCTCATGTTTTTACTCCCTTCATTACTGGCAGGCAGATAGCTGCATTTCCCTTTTCATCACATGTCAGCTCTTGCTGTTATTTTATTCTTGATGATTAAAGCTTACAGTGGTGGGTGGCCTTGACTTCACTCAGAACGACGCTGTGCAGAGGAGGAAAACCTGAAGATTTGACTGATGTAAAAACCCTGAAGCTCATACACATGTCTTATTTAGCACACTGCTCATCAGGGCTGAGGTCTTCCGTACACTCTGACAGGCTTGCGAGACCCATTCCTTAGGGGTGCCTTTTTTGTGACTAATTATTTTCTAGGTAATTACTATGTTTCAGAGTGAAGAAATAAAAAGGAAAAACGTAAACTAGAGAACCAGAGGTAACATGCCTCCCTTCATGGCCTCAAAAGGAAAGTTGAGGTGGCTTTTTGGAACGGATGATCCCGTCTTTGGACACAACTCCCACATCTCTGAAATGCTCCTCTTTGTGACAGGGAAGTTTTGAGAGAAAAAGTCATTGGTCTGAGCGGCAGCACATGCACAGTGGATAGATTCTGATTTTTGAATCCTAGTTCTACTGTGTGACCCGAGGCAAGTTGTCTCAATTCTCTCAGTTATGGGATGAGCAGGGTAATTGCACCAGCATGACAGCGTTGTTACAAGGATTAAATAAATATTTACAAAATGGTTGGAAGAGAACCCACCACATAGTAAACATTATATATGTATCGAATGTAGACGTGATCAGAAAGTAAAAAAAGAAAGCAGATATTCGAGGCAACATCTGGCATGCCAATTTTTCAAGTTCAAAGGCTAACTTTCCAAAACAATCCGTCTGAGTTCTGAGAAGGCACTCAATGTTCTCGATGCAGGTTGTAAATAATGTTTATGAGAGATAATATGTTCATTTTCAGATCAGTCGGATTTAGGAGGCAACACAGTTGTAATGTTACATGCGTCAGAGACAATTACAGTGCATTGGGGTCTCTCATATAATCAATGTGCACTGTTCATTTATGCCCATTTCGTAGGACGTGGAATATCCTAATATTATGATGATCTTTTGAATTATTATAGACATTTAACATTGTTCTATCTTTGCCTTTATAGCGTATTGTTGATCATATCTATAATTTATTTGAAAGATTCATCCTTGTTCAGGAACACACATCCAATTACAGAATTACTCCTGGGGGAACAGTCAAGCTGTTTTACGGTGTGATTTTCAGGAATGCCTTGTGGAGGGAAGTACAAATTACCTACATCAATTTTGTTTTCTTTTATTTATTTCTAAACCATCTCTGCCTTCAATTTGTACCTTCTTTGTTCTAGCAGCTTAAAATTTAGTAAATACGTCAGCCCCTCTCTTTTTATATAGCTGTTTTCTCATCCCCTGGTCTTTCTGTTGCCTTTGCCTGAACCTCCTCCAGTTTCATTAGATTTAATTAGTATCAGTTGCCAGTGTCAACAAGGTTGGATGGCTTTATAAAGCCATATGAATAGCCTCTGATGGCTTTCATGTAAATCCCACTTATCCTGTTTAGACGTATAAAAATGTCCCTTAAAAATAGTCTCTGCCCCAGAGACGTGAGTTCCTCCTCATCTCTGTGTCATATCTTCATTTCCTTACAGAAAGGACACAGGGTTGTTGAAAGGGCGTATGTCAGAGTTCTAAAAACAATCGAAAAGTTTGAAAAACAATTCATAAGAGAAAATGTCAAGTGGGTTTGGAGTGTTGCCCAGACACTTCCCTGGACCCGCATACATCCAGGATCCATCTAGTTCTGACCCCATCTGGACGCTCAGCTCCACTCCGGTTCCTGGAACCAGGCCAGTGCACACAGAAAGCTAAATGAACTCGGTATCCATTTCTTCCTAACAGAGCCAAGCTACGCATGTTTCCTAGACCCCTTATCTTGGCTCATGTTTTATTCCTTTTGTTCATGTTCTCACCTTGTATTTATTACCGGTTTCCTAACTTTTGTCCAAGATTTAGTCTTTGCTTAAACTCCTTGCCCCAGTAATGTGTCTCCTGGATGTCACTGTTTATTTTATGGGGTCCCTGTTTTCTGTGGCCAGTTTTCCTTCTGTGCAGGGTATCTACATGTCATTCGCTTCTACTTCATTCAGCGTTCAGCACGTCTTGGTAGCACAGGTGTTCTTTTTCTGAGAGACCCATGCTCCTCTTGCCACTGAACCCTCTGATGTGAAATTCTCCTCAGTCCTATCCTCATTAGCTGTGAGGTTGTGGAATCCAAGAAAGTCTTCAGATAACTGGAGATGGACTCTGATTACTCAGCTTCACTTACTGAGGAGAAGAAAGTAGAGATGATAAGTTGGCCAGTACTAGGTGGCTTTTAACTGTTAGTGAAACGCAGGATTAGAGATGTTCTTCCAGGGCAGCGCCTGTGGCTCAAAGGAGTAGGGCGCTGGCTCCATATATTGGAGGAGGTGGTAGGCTCAAACCCAGCCCTGGCCAAAAAACTGCAAAAGAAATGTTCTTCCAGCATTGGAAATCTAGTTCGATTAAGAGATTAGAAATGGAAATTAAGACTTGGCAATCGTCCTTATCATGTTAATCCTCCTCCCCTATCGTCAAAAATTGCTATTGCTTCCCATTGCTGCCCAACTGTGCTCCTAGAGGACTAAGGTCTCAGAGCATTCACCACTCTTTGTGATCTGTATTTGTTCCTTTAAATGCTCACACTCTTCATCCCCCTACTCCTATCTTGTGATCTAATCAAACTAGAAAACTGCTTTATTCCCTGGACTTGCCCAGTGTAGCCTCCTCTGGGCTTTTGTCTATTCTGTTGCCTGCCTTTGACATTATCTCCTCACCACCATCAGAGTACTGTCTAGCCTTGAAGGCAGATATCAAATACTGCTTTGTCCATGATTCCTCTTTTCTCCAATCAGATGTGATCCTTTCCTCTTTTGAATTCACAGAGTGATTTGTTTTCACATCTCTTATTGAATCCATTCTTAAATTCTGTCGGGTGTTATTGGGATACAGTACAACAGTCTAATTAATTAGAGAGGCTCAAAACATTCTTAAAGGTTTAAAATGTTAGCACACATTGTTGAGAGGCTAATAAGTGCAGACACGTCTGTGTATACAGCTAGCTGGCCTTGGGATTCCCAAGGAGGGTGTGGCTGCTAAAACTACCTCTTCTTGATCTTGGCTGTGGTCTGGTGAGGCTCTCTGGTCAGAGACCATAAGTGCTTAAATACCCTTGGGGATGATTCTGAAACTCTGGCCACTTCTAGGACGATGGCAGCAATGTCAGGGATGTTCTCTTTGGTGATGCCCCTTTTTGGACTCTAGGGAGCTGTGGCTGGGAGAGGTTTGGAGGACAGGAGCCGTTCTCTGCTTTCTCATTTTCTGAAACTCAGTGCTTGCCGTCCCCTGCTGGTCTTCTGGTCCACATTCACCCGGACACTCCCCAGAAAAAGAACTTGACCTGCACCCACTATTTTGAGGAAGGAGCCTAGGCAGCATCTAGGAGCTGATTGTCAATTATTTAACATCCAAATTTGCTGTACTGCCAAGGTGCCTTTTTACTAGGATTTTACTATATGTGAACTGTAGGCTTCGCCAGGGCAGAAGATAATCATTGGCACTCATCAGTGGGTAGTGCAATGCTTTGATACACTTTATGCTCAGCAGTTTTTTTGTTTGTTTGTTTTTATCGTATTGAAGCTGAGAATGATGGAGCTTTTCAAGCTAGAGCTTATAGATGGTGGATTTTCTTAGGAAGAAGTACAAGAAAAGCTGGTTGTGTCAAAGAAGCAAGACGCTGCAGTGCATTTGCTGGTGTAGCAAAATCACCAGACGTGGTTGAGTGAGTCCTGTAACTCTGACTTTAAAATGCTGACATTAATGCTGACCATACAGCCTATTTTTCCCTCAATAAATATGTATCGATGATCTATCATTTGTGAAGTGCTGGGTGTCAGGAATACCTCAGTGAAAACCACAGACATGGTTCCAGGTGTCATGGTATTTTCAGTCTAAAGTAAAATTGTAATTTTGTGCTCAAACTATAAAGCTATTAAGGGCAGAGTTTACATAAGCTTATAAAAGTCCGTCTGAGTCGTATAGATGAAAACATCTTCTGGAGTTTTAGGAACGATTCAGACAGGAAGCTCTAGATGAATAGTCCCCTTCATTTGGCCCCAGAGAGAACTAACCCAGAGCTTTTCCTTCCGTGTGACTGGAGGAGGCGATGCTTTTGCTGTGGTTCCAGCATCTTGTGCACATTTCTCATAATTTTCTTCAACTAACCACCCTGTCCACCTGCTCTCTTAGCTCAAATTCCATCAGAGGTAGATTTATGGGAGTGAGTTTATGGATGTGCATGTTTTAAGGCATTGCAACTGGGAGAGTTTTCTTTGAAATCGCAACTACCCTTCAGGGGATAAAACACATTCATTTATCATCAGTTACGGATGGAATTAGTTTCCCTGATTCTTTCCTTTTGGGGACCTCACTGAGACCACTGGGCAGCCAGCTGCTAATGTGCTAAGCCCCTGGCCAAGCCCCATCTCTGTGCTTCAGGAACCCTCTTTTTGACCCTGCTAAGCTCTATTTTTGTTACTTCATGCTGTCAGTAATTTTGGCATTTCATGCCTTCATTCATAATTGAAGTACACTGGGTCAGACATGTTTCAGGGACAATCTTTCTTGTGACTTTTCACCTCCACCCGAAGGTCTGTAGGGAGCACAGAAGTTAGACTTGGCCAGTGTAGGTCACCCAATGTGAAATATGATGGATCTTGTTAAAAAACAAGAAAAGAAAGAAAAGATTGGGCGGACGTGTCTACACACACATGCACACACATGCTCTAGAATATATGCTTGAAGAAAGTACTGGTTCCTGTGGGCTTCTTAGCATAGGGTGGTTTCTTTTCGCCTTCATCACTCCACCTCTCTGAAGATTATTAACAACCCCCCTGGAGGTATTAAAAGTGCTGTAAGGAGCTGGTGTGCTCGCTCTCCACGGTTTCTCAACACGTAACTAATTGCGCCTATAAAGTGATGCTCTCAGGGCTCACTTAAGAAGAGAAGAGGGTTCAGGTGCCTCTTCGGATGTAAAGTGATGAGTCCTGGATGCACGTTTCCAGCAGATGGACACGGTGTTGAGAAAGCAGCCGCAGAAGGCAGCAGGTGGAGGAGGCTGCGGGAAGCACAGCCACTTGCAGGAGCACTTGACATTAATTACACCTGTTGGAATTCTCGCCCAACTTTTCCCTTTCAAATCTGTTTGCCATCTAATGACTGTGGGGCAGGAGGGAAGAGAAAAGCAGCTGAGGATTGTAAACAGGAAACGGGGCACTTGTACCGTAAGAGGGAGGAAGAGGGGGGGGGTCTGGAGGGGCCAGGCTAATGTCCTTCCATTAATCACGGGTCTGAAAATATCCAGGGGCACTGTTACTTACCCAGCAGTCCATTTTGAGCCAAAGGGGGCAATTTAAAAATACTGACTGAAGCTTTAAAAGCTGGAGTCCTCATTCAGTCCTTTAGAAATTAAACAAGCTGCTCTGTATCTAAAGGGATTACATATACACATTTTCTGTTTTGCAGCATCTGAACACGTTTAAAACACATTTCTTTGTTCATTGGATGATTATTTTTCAAGCCTAAGATTCTTCCTTTACTTGTATCTATAGAACTGGATCCTAGCGTCTCCTCAGCCGAGTCCTTGTCCTCAGCACAGCCTGCACCTTCCCCTCCATCATGGCTCACACTGAGGCTCCCATCCTACCCCGGCTTCTATTATTGCCCCACACTGCCAGGGTATTTTATTCCGCTCAGACCATTTCCAGCCCTCCTCTGGAATCCTTGCAGGGTTTTGCTTATTGATACATGTCAACCTAAGGGTTAAATCTATACTAAAGCCTTCAGCGATTGTCCGAGCCAGACTGGGGGCTTCATAGGACAGTTCACATTCACGATCAAGTGCACAGCACCTTGCTGTGCTGGGGCCGCCTGTGCTCACCTCCCCTGGCCTTGCCCTTTGTGAGGAGTGTCCCATTTCTATTCTTTTCTAAGTCACCCCCCTACCCCCCACTCCTAGCTCAGTCTCCCACTTCCTAGTGGTTTAATAAAGCGGTTTGTGGTTTGCGGAAGGATTGGACTGCTTTCACCTAGAGCCTTTATTATCTCACAGCACAGTTGAACCTGCACTTAAACTTCCACGGCACACTTCAATTATGTTGATCAAAAAAAGGAGTGAAAAGAAGAATATGCTTGCTGTCCTTTGAACTTCTTCTGAAAATAATTGAACTAATGATCTTTAAAAATTTTCACAGCATACCTAAGATCCTCTCAAGGCACACCGGTTGAAAATCACTGACCTAGAGAAAGATCGGATGGCCCCACCAATGCAAAATTATTTTAACCCTCCTTCCATGAAAAATAAAGCTATGGCTTTTCAAAGCTTCTGTTGTCTCTAGGTTTTTGCTTTTCAGTGAAAATTACCGTGATGGCTACTCTATTAAAAAATGGCAAACTTCCCCTGCTATTCCCTCAGCTTAAACATTTATGCATGATGAGAATTTTGCTCATGATGGTATAAAATGATGCGAAAGAAAACATGCATTTTCATAAGGAAAAAGTAGAGTTAAAAAGAGAGAGATGTGCCCAAGGTGAGGATGTTCAGCCCCCACCCCCATTAAGGGCTCAGTTTTAACTTGAACTTTATCTCAAATGAAAACAATGTGATATAACCATGTGTACCCTCATATCAATATGAAATAAAAAAAAAAGAGAGGGATCTATGGAAATAAAGGAAAAAGAATGGAAATGAATATGACTGAAGAAATGGGTAGGGTACCCAATGCATCCCACAAATAAACAGAAACCTGATTGGTTTCCGAGGTTGATTTTTCTCACCAATCAGAAGACAGGGATACATCTATGTACACATAAATGATGACATTGTTGCAACCCTCCAGTAATGTCATCTCTGGAGTCATTTTTTTCTTAGGATTTCAAGATGCCTTGGATACCCATATTCAAAAAGAACAAAAGAGAGATAATTGCACATCTATCTTTTCACCTGTTCATCAGGAAAGCAAAATCTATAGGAGAATCCACCCTTCATATAGGCACATGTAGCAATGTGGCATGGGCTCCCCCAGGTTCCAGAGAGGATGATAATAGGAGGATTTTGCTTTCCTGGCTTCTGTAAAGGAGGGAGGAGAGAGGAAGGGGGATTTGGACTGGGCTTTGTGTTATTTCACCAGGAGTGTCTGGCACAAAGATAAAGGTAGATAAATGAATTGGCCAAAGTTAGTAAATTAAAAGAAGGCATTCACATATAGCGAGATAGATGAGAAAAATGAATAATTTATGTTTGTGTCATAGATAAAATAATATTAGTACACACATATATACTAGCTATATATTTATTAAATCCATAATATGAGAACAAAAAATGTGGGGTGATAAGAAAGGAAATATATACAATATTCTAGTACACGTGTCAGGACAGGCACATGACACACTGTGTTAAGGTCTAAAAAGACATAGACTATGAGCTCCACACAAACCTCAGTCTCACAGTTGCTTTCCTTGGGAAAGAAGAGGGTAAAGAAGCTGGCGAGAGGAATCAAAGGGACTTCAATTCTGTTTGCAAACCTTCACTTCTCTAATGTGTCTATAGGAGTTTGATTGTTATAAAAAAAATAAAAAAACAGTGGAAGATATAAGTAAGAATTTAAATTTAGTTCCATCACTGAAAATAAATTTGAAGGAACATAAAAGCACAGATGGCATTCTAATTGCCATGAAAGCCTAGGATATAGAGATATAATTTATCGCAGGAAATTACTGAATGAGGAAGAAGACCGAGCGTCAGCCCTTGACTTAGGTTCTGAACTTACTCACTTTGAACCTCCGTTTTCCCATTTGAGAAATGAAGATTTGGGGTTTGATTTTATTTTTTTCCCCGTTCTTTGGTAATATTGATTTTTTAATAATATTAGTTATTGTGTAATAAGACATGGTTTAAAAATATCTTTGCTGTTTGAGTAATAAGCTGTGATGATCATGCTTTATTAAAATCATTCATTTATTTAATTTGTATTTATTGAAAGCATACTGTACACCAGAAGCCGTTTTTAGCATTAGGTACAGTGCATAAACAAAGTAAAAGTCTTTGTTTGATGAACCATGATTCAAGTTGGGAGAGGAGATAATAACACATGCGTAGTACGTAAGTGATAGTAAACTCGTGAAATAAAAAGTGTCAGGTTAGAAAGTGCCAGGTGACCAATGGTATGTTCTGCCTTAGACAGATAAAGTTGTCTGACAAAGCACCATTTAGCATAGGAAAAATTTAAAAGTAAAGTATTTTTCACAAGTAATATTTGTTAGGATTTATTTGAATTTTATATGCATTATGTAAAGTGTATAATATCTGTCAAGGTCACAATGATTGTAATGGCCCTGTATTTAGTAGGGTTTGTGTGTGTTCTGTCGAGTTTCATTCTTTGTCACTGCACACATGCTGCTCCTCTTTGAAGCACTCTTGTCCAAGAGAGATGGACTCATTCTCTGTGTCAATCTCTCCATGTCAGTTTGGCTGGAAAACTCTGAATTGATTCCCAGGTAGTCAGTGTTCTAGGATAACATTCCTGGGAGAGCTATGGTGAAGTATCTTTTGTAGGAGGACTTGTTGCCCCCATTGCCTCTGTGTTTAGCAGCCATTGGATGTATGGTGTTGGCTGGTGTAGGGAGGGTATGGGGGATTTTCATACCCATTGTCTCTTGATCTGGTATAGTGAAATCTAATGAGCATTCAGCCAGGTTATAGGCCCCATCTTCCATTTGAAAATATAGCTTTTCTGTACAAAGATAAATACTGTGTTCCCCCGAAAATAAGACATTGTCTTATATTCATTTTTTCTCAAGAAGACACACTAGGGCTTATTTTTAGGGGATGTCTTCCTCTTGGTGCTGAAATGCATGGCTTGGCTGCATAGCCACACCCATCACTAGGTCTTATTACCGGGGTAGGGCTTATATTTAACAAATGCAAAGAAATCCTGCTAGGGCTTATTTTTCGAGATCTTATTTTTGGGGAAACACAGTATAAAAGTCAATATAGTCCTATAGTTAAAAGGCTTTAAGAACATTTTTAAGACTTTTATTTATTTATTTTTCCTCCAGATTTACAATTTTTTTTGTTATACTGCTTGCATTTACTGGATGAAATCCCTCTATTAATAGTGTCCCACCTACAAGAGGTGTGTCACATACTGTGGCCCCACAACTGCCTCCCTCCTTCCTGCTCTCCCCTCCCCCATTCCCCCTTCCCCCACCATGTACTAGCATCATTTGTCCTCATATCAGAATTGAGTACATTGGATTCTTGCTTCTCCGTTCTTGTGATGCTTTACTAGGAAGAATGTATTTCAGCTCCATGCAAATTAATACATAAGTTGTAAAGTCACCATCCTTTTAGTGGCTGCATAGTGTACATATGCCACAGCTTGTTAATCCATTCCTGGGTTGGTGGGCATTTAGGTTGTTTCCACATTTTGGCTTTTAAGGTGAATATTATTCTGGAAGAGTCTGGCAAATGGGTTTGAACTGTACAAATCCACTTTTTTTTTTTTCTGCCTCTGCCACCCCTGAGACAGCAAAACCAAGCCTTCCTTATCCTTTCCCCCCTCACCTTACTCAATATGGAGGTGATGAGGATTAAAACCTTTGTGATGATCCACGTCCACGTAATGAATTTTAAATATACTTTTCTCTTCCATATGATTTTAATAACATTTTATTTTCTCTAGCTTACTTTCGTATAAAAATCCAGCATATAATACATATAGCACACAAAATATATGTTCATTGACTATTGGTAAGGCTTCCTGTCAATGGTAGACTATTAGCAAAGTTTTGGAGGAATCAAAAGTGATATGTAAATTGCCCACAGTGTGGGAAGTCTGCACCCTTAAATCTCATGCAGTTCAAAGATCAGCTGTACGTTATGATCCAGATTTGACCAACATGAATGTTTAGTATGTCTTTGATTTTAAGTTGTCTCAGATCTTTGTGTGTCAAATAACCTAGCAGAAGGTTAATTGCAAAATGAAAAGTATTCATGTGTTGTGAAAGCTGAGTGTAGTCGCTAGGATTTAGCATATGAGTAACTGTTATACCACCACTGAGCCCAGTGTCTGAAACATAGATTTACTGAATGGCTAAAGGAAAAAAATCTGTAATTGTAAGTGCATGTCTTTGGATGTTATAGAAAGAGCTCTGTAAATTATAAGAGCCTGATGTGTGCTTGGAAGAAGTCCCTCTTGCCTCACAATGTTGGTTAAGCTTTGCCTTACTTCTAAGTACCCATCAATGCTAAAACCCACAAATGTTTTCATAAGCTATATTCACCCTATCATTTACCTTTACAGTAACTCTTCACTTCTGTGTATAAGTTCTGTTCCCTCTTCTGGAGATCTTAGGATTGTAGATTTTCGTGTATCAGAGGTCATATGAAGTTGCAAGGTAGACAGATGATAGATTACACACGCTGTGCTTAAAATACTGCCCTATACCTGCTAGTGCACCGTGTCTAGAAAATTAATATTAGCAAATAAACCAGGGACGTAATACTCTTAAAAGTAGAGAGCAGTATATTTTGTAACTTTTATATTTGCTACCAGATTTTCTCTGTTCCCCAAATACCAAAACAAATATTGTCTGATGAAAAACTAACATTGACATAATTGACCTAAGAAAATTCTGGCCTCAGCTCTAAGCCATCTACTCTATGCTCTGGTGTCATCTGGGCCAAGGCCTGTTCTCTCCCTAATACATCATTCCTGCTGGAAAGTGTGGATGTTTAATGTCACCATTAGGAATTATTTTTTCTCTAGCAGCATGCATATATTTAAACTATGTATGTCCCTGAGAACTAACAGTTTATTATTGACAGAAAGAACAAGTTAAACAAAATATTCCTAAAAGAACGAGATCTAGGCTAGGACTTGCATCTATGAAGTGAATTTGGGAGGAAAAGAAATGGGGGGAGATACCAGCAGAGGAAAGAGAAGCTCAGAGCATGGACGGAGCCCCGTGGTGACTCACTCCTGTAATGCCCGCTCTTTGGGAGACCCGGGCAGAGGACTGCTTGAGTCTGGGAGCTCTAGACCACTCTGAAGACAGTGAGACCCTGTCTCTACAAAAACATTTAGAAAATTAGCCAGGTGTTGTGGAATGTGCCCATGGTCCTAGTTCCTCCGGGAGGCTGCCCAGGGAAAGCTCCTTGAGCCCAAGAGTTCAAGACTGCAGTGAGCTGTGATATTACCACTGCATTCCAGAGTAGGTGACAGACAAAATCTCTGTCTCGAACAACATCAGAAAAAAAAGGTGGTTGGAAATGCATGGAACCCTCTATAGCCTACACCACACTGTGTCTGCGTCCAGTCCTGGCCTAAGAGAGAAGAGAAAGGGGCCTCAGGTGAAGATTCCTAGACCTCACCTGCAGTGTAAAATTCAGAGTTCAGTACCGTAGCAGGACTCATAATTCCCTCTCTGTTCATAATTTCGTATTCCCAGTTCTCCTCTCTGGAATACTAGGTATTGTTTCCCTACTTATATGAATCCTGATATTCTGTTAGATCTGGGGCCAGAAAAGATTTGAAGATCCTAAAGGACAGGACTTTTCTTAAATAGCTTAATGTTATGAATAATTCATGCTCTGAAAAGTAAAGAAAAACTATTAATATTTGGAATAGAGAAATGCCCTTATACATACAACATTTTTATTGATTAATTGACTGATTGAGACAGAGTGTCACTCTGTGGTCAAGCTGGAGTGCAGTGGTATGACCTGAGCTCACTACAACCTCCTACTCCTGGGCTCAAGTCATACTCCCACCTCAGCATCCTGAGTAGCTGGAATTACAGTTACACACCACCACACCTGGCTAATTGTTAATTTTTTTTTTTTTTCGTTTTAGAGACAGAGTCTTCCTGTGTTGTACAGGCTGGTCTAGAACTCCTGGGCTCTAGCAGTCCTCCCACCTTGGCATTCCAAAGTGCTGGGATTAAAAGTATAAGCCTCTGTGTCTGGCCAATACAAAACATTTTTTTTTTTGTTTTTTGTTTTTGAATGAAAGGAGGATTATTCTATAGTCAAGTTAGGGAAGAAAAAAACATCGCTTGGGAATTTGTGGTATAATGACTAACAGATAGGAAACTGTTAGGTTTTGAGAATAAGGAAGGACAAAACAGAGGTGCTTTCAAATATATGGTGAAAATGCATCTGCAATACTGATTCACCTATCTAGAGAGATAGATCTAGAGAGATTATTAGATCAGAATGAAAACAGCCTAATAAAGAAAAGAAATTGGATAGGTAGGTTATGAAACATTACAGGATGTACAAGAAAACATTTTGGATCTACAGCTACTTTGACATGTGTGCCATTATACCTTCCAAAATTAGAGAAACTGTAATTCTTTTAGAAAGCATATTTTCCCTCAAAGCTGAGAAAAATCAAGAAGCAAGGTCTTTTTTTGATGAAATTTTGAGGTAAGAATAGAAGCAGTCTTCTATTAGTTCCTGCTGTGTTTTGTTTTCCTTTCGATTACAACTATGTACGAGGAGAAACAACTCTATCAGTTAAAAAGTGGTTTCTCAAACAAGACCTTCAGTGGATTTGCTAGAGGCCATAAAGTTTTCGTTGGAGAGGGTAGTCTCTGTGCATGCGGGTATCAGGTTCTGTGAAAAACAACAGACAAAGACCCGTCGTAAAAATGGGAGCCCACTGCTTTTAGCACGCCCGTTTGAGAGTTTTCTGCTTGCGTAGGCAAAAGGTTGCCATTGAATTAAAGGGTGTGCTTTTTAGAATAGTACGTTCTTACCACAGAAAGTTGAGTAATACAGAGGTGAGATTATGCAATTTATACCAAGAGTGTCAAGGGAGACCCTCAAAAGGGAATTGATATTGTAGCAGATATCATCATCTATTTTCTAAGTTCTAACAGAAAATCCTCACGGAACTTGGAAAAGACTAAGTCTATTGGCTGCACAGTGCTTATTAACATTTCTTCTTGCTCCGCAGAGAGTGTGTCCCGCAGAAGGTAAGAGAAGATAAAGCACTCGTGAGGCTCACGATAATGGGATGTTAGCATACCTGACCTCTGCAGCTACCCATCATTAAAGAATTAATTTTCTGGACCTAAATCCATTTATTTCCTCATTTTAATGTATGGTTTGATTATTAAGAGAAACGGAGGGAGAAGAATATTTAAGAAATAGGAGAAATAAAGTTATTAACTTGTCTTGCCAACAACCCCTTTTAAGTCACAGGGAAAATATTGAAATACTCCTTAGCTGTTCCTCCTATAAAGTTAAACAACAACCATAAAATAATCTACTACTAAGAGGTAATTGACGTTGAGTAAAGTGGGTTTTGATAATATAAATATTATAATACGTTTTTAAAGGTAACAGAAATGCTGAGGGAGTCCATTACTCAAGTTGCCCCCCCCCCCACTGGAATATGAAAAAAAAAAGACCCGGAATTTTCTTACTTGCAAGTAGATAAGAAACTCCATAGTGAGTTTCTTACTTGCAAGTAGTGAGAAACTCCAAAATGAAAAGATATTTTCCTATATAAAGAGAGCTTTTTGAAATACTTATAGGGTGATAAAAAGCTCTTATGGTAACTTGTAGAGTTAAAAATAATCCTTTTATAGAGAGCATTCTTAGAAAAGTCATTGTTCTCAGTACCATGTAGGAGGGTTCTCCAGAGAAACAAACTTAGACCATATGGGCTGATACAACAAAATACTATAAACTGGGTAGCAGATTAAAAAAAAAAAAAAATATATATATATATATATATTTCTCACAGTTCTAGGATCTGGGAAGTTCTAGATCAAGATCCAGCAGGTTGGGGGTCTGGTGAGGTCGGCTGCTTCTCATGGATGACCCCTTCTTGCTGTGTCTTTAGGTGGCAAAAGAAGGAAACTGTACACTCTTCAGCTACTTGTAACTAACCCCATTCCTGAGGGTTCTACTCTTATGGTCTAATCACTTCTCAATGGTTCTTACCTCCCAGTACTATCATAACAGTGGTTAGGTTTCAACATCTGCATTTTGAGGGGATACAAACAATGAAATGATAGCAAGAGCCAATAGGATATTGTTTAAAGAGATTCATTATAAGGAACAGGCTCCCATGATTATGGGGACTGATGAGTTTAATATCTGCAACATGGGTTGGCAAAGATGGAGACCGGGAAAGCCATGGGTGCAGATTACTGGAGACCTTCCTCTTGCTCTGTGAAGTTAGTATTTTTATTCTATTCTTGTGTTCATCTGATTGGATGAGGCCCAGTTCCATGATGGAGGGCGATCTGCTTTACTCAAAGTTGACTGATTTAGATGATAATCTTACTTAAAGCACTCTCGGAGTTGACAGATAAAATTAACTGCCATGCGCCATATTATTTACAAATGTTCAAGAAGTAGGATGTATTACTTTGATATGCCATTGCATTGGGAGCAGAATGTTCCACAGAAAGAATGAGTTGAACACCAAAACATACAAAATATATGTAACAGTGAATTTTTCCCTGTCCTATGACTTCATTGTCATTGCTAGTATGTGGTACCTTTTGTTCTTTGAAGATTTAGAGGAATAGAAAATAAAATGTGAAGGACAGTGGTGATACCACAATCCTCTATCCACTTGATTATCCTCCTCTTGACTTTTTCCAGTTTAGAACAAGGAGAAAAGAAATGTGGACTTTAACATTACACTCACAGATGTATTTTAACAGTAATATTAATTGACTTTAAACCAGTACACTGGGCTTTCTATTAGTGATTTAAAAATTGAAAAGAAATAAAACTACTTCAGACTTACAGACTATGGAAGGGGTTACATTTTAATCCAATGATTCTCTTTATTGTGCGGAAGGCAGTGACTAACAGAGTTGTGAGGTATATCTCATTTAGGAAAACTATATTAACCAGTAGATAAGTCTAATTCCCTTACTAATTAAATGTGTCCTATGCCAGTTCCTTTCTCTGCAGTTAATTTAACAAATGGGAATGAGCATGTTAATTCTGTAATCCTGGTCATGTTTGTACTTCTGGGCAGTTAGAATAGGACTAAGAATGGGTCGTACACATATGTTTCCTAAATTCAGAAGGGACATCTCTTGCATGGATAAAACATTGCATCACTCACATTTCTCTGTCAAACACTTGATTTCTTTGTTTTCCTTTTATCTTAACTTTCCTGGATGAAAGCATGTATTCATATTTGAATTAATTTGAGCAAACTCACAAGCTTCACAGACAGATAACATGTTGTAGAGAACTTCTAAAGAGTTTAGCTCATGTCTTCCTAAGGAGGGACGTATCATATTAGATGAGCAGATACAAAATTGTGCATGTGTATCAATTCAAAATATTAAAATCCTTCTTGAACTTAATACTTATTTTTATATATACTTAAGAAACACCATTCCGTCCAATTAAATATTCACTTTACGTTCATTTACAAAGCTTAACTTGTAGGAATTATATTTTTTATTTGTATTAAATACTTGTCAAATATGCCACTGGATTTACCTGTTTATTTTCCATTGAACTGTTACTTTTCTCATTTTATACTCTGATCAATAACGTGAAAAATCTCAGAGAACTTCTGGACTCCAAAGATTTATCTTTTGAAGGTGGTTAAAGTATGATTTAAATTTATCACTTGGATGTATACCACTTGCCCTCTTGAATTATGAATCTATAAAAGCATGAGAATTTGCAACTGTAAATCACTCTACAGCTGTCGATTAAGCTTTATGCTTTGGGGTAGAAAATAGAGTATAGCTTGTTAACAGTTATTAATATGCTATCAATGTAAATTTATATGTCAAAATAGTGAACGCCAGTCCTAACCACCTGTATTGATATATGGTGTCAAACACACAACTTCTATTTATCATAGTCTCCCAGAAAACTAATGCATTGATAAACAACATAATTAAAAACAACAACAACAAAGTAACACTGAATGGTTTTTATATGTTTTTTTTTACTTTTACAGTTCATAATTATATGCATGTGTGTGTATGCACACGTATACATTATTAAGACTTGTTTTCAACTTGTTGCCTTGTTCTACAGGGGAAAGTATATTGTCTATAAATTCAAGGGTTCAATATTTATCAGGCCAATTAGCTTCATGGTTAAATAGTTCTGAAGTGCCTGCCTTCTTAATCAAAGATGACACTTTTATTTTTAGATGTTTATTACAAAGTATATGTATGCAATTGATTAGGAATTTATCCTATCGCTTTGGGAATCATTGCATTTAAGCAAGGGTTTGAATATGCTCTGAACCCATCCCTTCCTAAGAAGATATTCTTAGATGAAACAAATATTATGATCACTTACAATCAGAAAGTCTGAGCAACAGAGTTTGTGACTGTTGCCCAGTATTACCACATAAAAAGTTCTTTTATATTCTTCATTTCTTTTTATTAGTCAGAAGTCAATTCTGATTTAATCTGGGTAATGCCTAACTCTCAAAAAAAGCTTATGTAATTAAAGAAAAAACCTTTAATGCCAATTCAAAACTTTGTATATTGGAAAGAAATAATTTTTAGTTTTGTTTCATGTGTGCAAACAAAGTGATTACATTTATCACAAATGATTGTGCTCCTGTCTCACCGGGCAGTTGGTGTGTAGGGGTGGGTGTGTTGCACACACAGACAGCAAGCATTTCTGGTCTGCTTATTCTCCACCCTATAGAACTGGTTCTAAGAGTTCTTAGGCTTCATCAGAATCCTGAGCACTACAAATCTTTAGTATTATTGCATACAAATGATGTCAGGGCCCAAATCCTCTGTAACTGAAGCGGTTTATGCCATTCCAGAGAACTCTCTATAGTCAGCTGTTTGGTTATTTGGATATGGAAGGCTAGCGCTTGATTAGGACCAAATACAAAATCTTAAATTGTTTTAATTGGCACATAATAAATGTACATATTTATGGGGTATGAAGTGATGTCGCAATACACGTGTGGTGATTAGACCAGGGTGATTAGCATAGCTGTTATCTCAAACATGTATTACTTCTCTGTGTTGCAGACATTTAATATCTTCCTTTTAACTATTTGTAACTATATTATTGCTAAACCCCGGTCATCCAACAGTGCTGTAGAACCCTAGAACATATTGCTTTTAAATAACTATATCCTTTAATAAATCTCTCCCTATTCATCATCCCCAGCCTCTAATTTCATATGTCCTATTTTCTATTTCTATGAGATGAAAAAAAATACAATTAAGGTCATACATATGGGTGAGAACATGCAGTGTTTAACTGCCTATTCCTGGCTTATTTCACTTAACACAATGTCCTCCATATCTATTCATGCTGCCAGGAATGAAAGGACTTTTTTTTACAGCTGAATAGTGTTACATTGAGGACATACCATGTATATACCACATTTTTGTTATCCATTCATCTGTTGTTGGATACCTGGGTTGGTTCCATATCTTGGGTCCTTATTTTGGTTATTGTGAATGGTGCTGCAGTAACATGGAGATTCAGATATCTCTTCAATGTACTGATTTCCTGCCTTTGGATAAAAGCCCTGCATCAGGAGAGCTGGATGGTGTCGTAGTTCCATTTGTCATTTTTTGATGAACCCATGTACTGTTCTCACAGTGGCAGTAGTAGTTTACATTCTGCCTAATGGTTTATAAGAGTTCCCTTTTCTCTGCGTCCTCTACAAAGCATTGGTTATATTCATCATTTCAACAATCGCCATCATAATTGGGATGAGATAACATCTCACTGGAGCATTGGTTTGCATTTCCCCCATGGTTAGTGATGTGGAGCATTTTTTTGTACATTCCTTGGCCATGTGTACGTCCTCTTTTGAGAAATGGTCTGTGAAAATCCCTTGCACATTTTAAAAGCAGGTTTGTTTTTGCTTTTGAGATGTTTGAATCCCTTGTATCTTCTGAATATTAATCTCTGTCAGATGAATAGTTTTGCAAATATTTTCTCCCATTCTGAAGGTTGTCTTTTCGTCCTGCTGATTGTTGCCTTCACTGTACAGAAGGGTTTTAGTTTGATAAAATCCTCTTTGCTTGTTTTTGCTTTTGTTCTTTTTGATTTTCAGATGTTATACATAAAATATTTTCCCATAGCAATTCCTGAATTGTTTCTTCTATAGTTTCTTCAAGTATTTTTATACTTTTAAGTCTTACATTTAGGTCTTCGGTCCACTTAGAGTTAAGTTTTGTATATGGTGAGAACTGGACGTCTCACTTCATTTTTCTGAATATGGATATCCAGTTTTATCATCCTCCTTTATTGAAGAGACTGTTCTTTCCCCAGGGTATGCTGTTGGCCCCTTTGTGAAGTCAATTATCTATAGATACGTGGATTGATTGATGGGTTCTCTATTCTGTTTCACTGGTCTATGTGTCTGGTTTTAGGCTAGTACCATCCTGTTTGGTTACTGCAGCTTTATACCAGGCTTGTGTAGTATATTTTGAATTCACCAGGGTGATTCCTCCAGCTTTTTTCTTCTTGCTTAGGATTCTTTAGCTATTTGAGGTCTTTTGTAAGATTCAGATAAATTTTACAATTGACGATTCTACCAAAAATCTCTTAGAAATGATCAATGAATTCAGTAAAGTTATAGGGTATAGAACCAGTAAACAAAAATAAGTAATGTTCCTTTGTGCAAAATGAATGAGTTGAAGAAGAAATCCAGAAAGAAATTCTCTTTGCAGTAGCAACCAAAAAAGTCTAAGAAGATATTTAACCCAGGAGGTAAAAGACTTCTACAAAGAAAACTACAAAACTGATGAAAGAAATGGAAGTGAATGCAAATAGATGGAAAAATATATCCCGTGCTCATGAATCAGAAGAGGTAATGAGGCTTAAATGGTCATGTTGCCCAAAGCAATGGCCAGATTCTGTGTAATTCCTATCAAAATATCAGTGACCTTCTGCAAAGCATTGTTTGTTCTTCCTCTGTACTGTAGGGTGAGCTTATGGTCCTAATTCCCACATGCCTTTTAGAAAGTTCAGTTAATTCAAAGAGATGTTGTGTAGAAAGAGATTTTAGTTCTCTGCATCCCCTTAAAAACCTTCGGAGCCCAACTCTGGTTTGAATAGGTAATGAGGATAAGACCATAAAACCCACGTAGAGGAAATAGCTCTTATTTGTGGTTATCTTGTTTTTTTTCTCTCTTATTCTGTAGACTTAAATGCCATCCAATTATTTCCTGCAAATATTTACAGAATTGTTAGTCAACATTATGATATAGGTATAAGATGGTGATTGGTCTAATTAGTTTGTGAACATTTGAATATCCAGGTATCTCTTAATAAATTGGGAATATATTTGAATTCGTATAGACATTCTGTTGCCACGAGGATGCTTTTATAATTGCTGTGAAGTATTGGATACGTTGCATTATGGAAGCTAGAACTCTTCTTGTTAATAATGACATGTAGATAAATACTTTGTTATTCTAGTAACACTTCCAACAGTGAAGGAAATTTTCTAGGCATCCCCTGAAGTTAATATCTTTTGTAAAGACTGGAGGCTCTGAGGCTGCTAATGAGATATGGAAGGGGTACTTTGTAAAAGTGACAAGTTATTTTAATCAAAAAGGTCATGCATGTCAGATAGCATTATTGTTTCCTAAAGTGGCTTGACTCTGCTCAAGTCAGTGAGAATTAAGATTTCAATTATACTTTACTAATGGCTAGGACACAGGGTTACTGTAGTAGGGCTTTAAAACCTAAGTGTTGCTGTAACATTGGTCTGATTTACTGGTATCACCGCTAAGTACTCTGTAAATGCCAACAGTTTATACCGTGTCACTAAAGCCCCAGTGTAACGCCACGTTAGAATTACAAAACCAAAGGCGTCTGTGATTCAGGCAGCAGAGTTAACTACCAAACAGGATTTGAATGCTAACGTGGACTTCTTGTCTTTGAGAAGCAAAGGCTTTTAACTGATCAAGGCAGGTGTGTTTAATTATTTCAACAATACTTAGTGGATACTTATTTTCTGTAAGAATTCTGATCCCTTAACTGACCCATAATGCTGCATTGGGAGACAAGAACTGAAAGAGAGAGACCCTGGGATTAAGGGCGTGGGTTTTGCGCATTCCTTCAGTTATCTTTTTAGTCTGCTTGTCTTTCTTTCATTATCTCTTTTCATACAGTTGGCAGACGCTTCATGAAAAAAACAGTCTGTAAAGGTGAAGAGACCTTTCAGTATGAGTCTGGCAGATGCTTTACGTTACGTAGATACTTTGCCAGGGCTAAATGAAGCCTACACACCTGCACCAGGCTAACTGTGATGACATGAGGGGACTTTCTGATAAGGAGAAACAAAGCATCTTCCAGGAGGTTTTGTCTGTCTGAATGCCCACAAAGCCACACAGCATGTACAGCTGCTCAGCACTGTGGGGCAGGCGGATAAATAATGTTCAGACTCCTGAGCTGAATTGGTACCTTTAACATCCTATTGTTCCTATGACTTTGTTTCCATCTTCTGACAACCCTCAACCAAATCCTTTCCCTGCTCCAATATGCACTAACCTCACAGAGAGACCCAGTAAAATGGAGTGGTCATGTTGCCACCTTTGAGCTTAGCCTAGGTAGGTCCTCAGGGAATGTAGACCTTCCTGTGAGCTGTGGGGGGTAGGAGAGAGTCAGGCCAGGCAAGTCCTCTGCCCGTGGAGTCTCAGCTCCTCATATCCTTCTCCTGGAGGGTTTGGCCCACGTGTCTTCACGTGGCAGAATGAAAGTCACAGAAGGTGAAACCTTGCTTGGATCTGATGAGAGAGCACTGGGCTTTGAGCAAGCATTGAGCTAAATGAAGAAGGATAAGTCCCAAACGCCGTAATTTCCCCAAGGTAAGGATGTGTGAGAGGAGACAGGCAGAGGGAGCAAAGGTGGGAAAGAGAGGCGAGCGGACCCAGATCGGTTTATCTTGCTAGATCGGTATTTACGGAGTTGGCCATTATCACAGTGACTTCAAAGTGCTGAAAGAAAATGTGAGGGGCGTTGCAGTATTCTATCCAGGGTCAAGTTCAGACTACATAACCTTTTTATGAGCTGGGAACATTTTCTTTAGGTTATGTCTAGTAAAAATGTTAATGCATTTATGTCATCTAATTCTTTTTTCAAAGAACAAAATGTTCAGTTTTCTGTCTCCCAAGTAGCCTGATATTTGGTGGTTTGTTTTTGGCTCCCTTCAGTGTGCTGGGGAAGCAGCGTTGCAGGAGAGGCCAAGCCCTGTCAACATTCAAAGGAGACAACACCCTGAAGATGTCTTGATTCTAAAATTATGTCTTTGTATTAATATTCCATATATCACCTTACCAAAATTCTGCAGACACAAGAAGAGGGTGAGATGTCTCAGTTGGGAATGTGTCTCAGGAGGATTTGTGAAGAGGGCGACTTTTAGGTCGGATATTAAGGAAAGTTCAACAGCGTAGAGTTTCGATGAGAATCAATCAGGTTATGGTATTTTGATTTGTGAACACAGATGAAGAAAAGTGGAAAGGATGCCCACTTCATTTTACTGGTATCTCTGTGTAAATTTAGTATCTACTGGAGTAGGAAAAGGATTTGGCGAAGGGTTGTTGAAGATGGAAACAAACTCATCGGCAGAATAGGACTTTAAAGGCCCCAATTCAGCTCAGGAATTGGAACATCATTTATAAATACAGGGATACATAAAATATATATTGAAAGCAGAGGTGACCATTACTGTTAAAAAAAAATACTGTGCAAGGAAGATAAATTCAATAGCAAGATGATAGTTTTGAGTCAAAGGGAGTGGTAGGCAGGGGCAGAAGACAAGTTAAAAGGCTACTTCAATAATCCAATAAAAAAATAGAACTGCCTGAAAAGGGGTTATCATTTGAGATGCACGAGATATAATGAAGTTGGGCCTCCGTTTACCCACACAAGGGAAAGAGATGCCTCCCTTCCCATTCTCCCCTTCCCTCTCCCCCACGTTCCTCCTCCCCTTCCTGTAACTTTTCCATTTTCCCCCTTTGCTTTCCACGCGTGATTCAGTGCCTGCTGTGTGCCGGCCTGTGAGAGTGGGCAAGAGAGTGGATCAAAGATAATGCCAGAAGGTCTAGCGTGGCAGAGTAGATGGGCTATTAACTATGACATGGAACATTTTAGGAAAAGGAGCAGTTTTGCAGCAAGGAATAAAATGACTTTGAATTTGGACAAATTGATTTGGAAGTGCCTATGGGACTTTCTTATTGAGATGTCCAGAGAAGAGCTGAAAGAGCTCTCTGACATTATGGCAGCTGTGTCTGGAACAAATGGGCTGCCTGGTGGGCAGTGAACTCCTGTAACTAGGAGGGGGCATGACTCGGTCAGATGGCTTTGGGTTGGGTGTGTTAGATGGAACTCTGATGAGGGATTATTAGTGCTCTTGACAGGATACAGTATCTTTCCAAACATAAAATTCTATGTCTGCAGATATCTGTAGAGAAGGGAACGGAGAGGAGTAGGGAGGGAGGGAGGGGAGGTGGAGACCAGGACATCCTCTTCTTTTTGTTCTCTATGACCACAACTAGTATCTTAAACATTATTATGTCTGTTGACGTTTTCCATGTCACCATCCTTAGCTCCTTAACCTCTACAGTGAAGACGCTGGACTACAAAGGATTATTAAATATTCCCTATTTCCCCCTATGCACCCACTTCTTGTCTAATTATCAAATATTCATGCGAGTCACTGCAGCCTAACTATCATTTGATACTTCTATTCCCAACTAAATTAAATAGCTGAAGATATAATTTCTGGTTGTATTATTGAGTGTTAGGATATTCTTTTTTGAATTAAACTCTGGAAATTTTAAGTAGTCTTTTTCGTATATATATTTATAAATTTGCCACTGGTAAGAAATAAGGGCAAATCAGTATTTTATCAGAGAGTCTCCATTTTTTGTAGTGAAGGCTCAGGTTGCATTGTTGTTGTGATATACAATTGCTGTTATTGTTATTATTGCCTGTTGCTGTTGTTACTCCTATTAATTTGTTCCTGCTTTTTTTTCAGCAGTCCAATTTTTGCACATACTTCTATGGACTTCCAAGGTTCAGGAAAATATGTGATATGGAGTGTTATTTATTAACTTCAACATTTGTAAAATACAAGTCACATTTTATGTATGATTCTATAGTATAACACCTGCCTACCCTGTAATGTTAAAAGAAAAAAATGATATTGACCCACCTTCTTATTTTTCACTTAGACATGCATTTCTGAAGCTGCTTGCCTCCCACATATGAAATTAGATCTTAGATCCTGTGGGATCTTTTCGCTGTATTAGGTTCCGGTTAAGCAATGTAAATCTTCAGTAAAGCTATTACTACTATTAAGTTGTCTTTCATCAATTTAGTAGGTGCATTAGAATTTATAAATCTGACCAAAGAAACTCTTTTCGCTATTCAATTCCCACAGTCTTGGGATGTCTGGTCACTTTGGTCATTATGGAATGACTTAAGAAGTTGATATATGTATTGATTAAGATAAAATACTTTTCATAATGGTGAATAAAATTAACAGTCCATAAGTAAAATAAAAAGATAAAAGCTAGAATAACACTACAAATGGAAGTATAAATTGGAAATGTTTTTTTCTGGACAAAAATGTGGCAAAATGTGTAAAAATTAAAATTATAAGTTTTTTGACTAAGTGATCCCACCTGAAGGAGTCTAGGCAAATAAATGTACAGGTGATCAATTATGTACATGGAGGGATCTTGGTTGCAGTGTAAGTTCTACTGGTAAATACATAATTGTATCAAGATAATTCTTTAATACAAAATAGCAAGAGAGATCTACATGCACTGACCTACAGAGACATACAGCATAACACTGAGTGAAAATAAACACAATATATGTGGTGCAATCCCATTTATAATATATGCATTCAAAGTCTGAAAAGATTCAAAGATATACAAGGTCAGACAAGTTTGTGAGCTCATCCTAGGTAAAGTGCTACGTACCTCATCGCTGAGTGTCACTACGGTCAGCTTCAAAGTCCCCCTTTTATGAAGCAATGCACTGATGCCAGTGTCTGGTCCACCTTCCAAAGCAAATTGCAGCTCTTTTTCTGGAATGGCTGTTGGAGCTGTCATCATACAAAGGGCTAACAAGTAAGTTCAGTAACTCCTCCTGGAAAAAGTGCTTCGAAGGGTGGACTAGGTGCTGGAGTCAGTGCGGCTTCCCAGGGGGCAGTACTTCAGAAGGGACCATGGAGATGTTTTGCAATGAGATACATAGCATTTTTTCTAGAATGAGTTCTCAAACTTATTTGTCAGACCTTGTGTATCCACTATTTGCATCCTTTCGTCCAGTAAGTATTTAATGAGTGTCAATTATGCACTAAGCATGTAACAAGGTGGCAAAAGGAACCAATTAAACAATAAAAATGTATTATAATAGCTTAAGGTATGTTTGGTTTTAACCGACATTGCAAAGGTTGCATATGGGTGGGAAAATCTTTGTCTAACTAACTGAGAAAATATTTCTAAAAAATTGATGTTTTAACTTAAAGCAGAAAGGAAATGAAGAATTAACTAGAGAAAAATTATTTAACAGGCTCAGCGCCTGTAGCTCAAGCAGCTAAGGCGCCAGCCACATACACCTGAGCTGGTGGGTTTGAATCCAGCCTGGGTCCGTCAAACAATGATGGCTGCTACCAAAAAATAGCTAGGTGTTGTGGTGGGTACCTGTAGTTCCAGCTACTTGGGAGGCTGAGGTAAAAGAATTGCTTAAACCCAAGAGTTGGAGGTTGCTGTGAGCTGTGACGCCACAGCACTCTACCCAGGGCAACAGCTTGAGGCTCTGTCTCAAAAAAAAAAAAAAATTATTTAACATAGAGGCAATAGCATCTAAGGTAGCCTAGACCCAGGAAAGAGATGTAATGTATTCAAGGACAGAAACATTTTTGTTATGAATGGATTACCATGTGAGAGGGTGCTGTTACTTTTTAGGGGTGGAATTATACATGCAAATTTACTTTCAGTTTTAAACATTTCTTTTTGTTCACGGATAATCCCACTAACACTGAAGTAATTAAGAAACTAGCTAAAATTGTCACAAACTAAGTAGAAAATAAGAAAACATATTAAACAGGCTACAGAAAAATAATGAGAAAAGATGAAAGAGGTCAAGAACAATCAAGTTGAAGCCTCAAACAAGAGAATACATTGTTTATCAAACTAAATGGAAATAGAAGAGAACAAACAGTGATTTTGGAAAATAAAGATACTTCTTTTTAAAGAGACTATTTAAGAAACATTAAATAAAGTAACAGTGCAATTCTTTTAAGATTAGGGTCCTATTTTAGGAGCCTACAGGAAGGCCCCTCCTGCTGAAGGGCCCACAGGGAAATTGGTACCAAAACAGCTGTGAAACATGGAACACACCTTTCAGCTATTCCTCTTTGGCCTCAGCTGCCCTGGTGGGTATTTTAAGGCAAAAAAAGCAAGACTCCATAATCTACTGCTGGTGTTTCCCTCTCCCGCCAAACCTGTAAGTCAGCCGGTGTGCCATGAGAGGATCTTAGCTCTAAAAATTTTTAAGGATAATTAATTAAATTATTTCCAAATGAAGTTTAAAGCACAGTAAGTACATTCCTTTTTTTTTAATCAATGTAATTTAAGCATGCTGTGGAAGTTTAACGATAGCTTCGAGTGGGCTATGATACAAAATAGGTTGAAAAATACTCCTCTAAGTCCTTCCAAAGGTGTGAGCAGACCTGAGTCAGTGGATCTCAACCTTGGTTTCATGTTATTGTAGAATTACGTGGAGAGGTGAAACATAAAAATAATGCTTATGTCGCTCATCAGGCCAATTCCATCATTATCTCTAGCTTTGGACTCAGGCAATACATAGTTTAATGCTCCCAGGTGATCCCCACAGGCAAGTGGGGAGGGATAGCCTATTAACATTTTCAAGGTGTCAATCAAGTTTTCTGGCAAAAAAATCAGCAACAGCTTCTCTTATATGGATAACTCTAAAGAACTGAGTCAAGAACTAAGGGTGAGAGTCTTTCATTTGCCTGCTATAATGATGAGTTGTCTCAGGTATGTGAAGAGTTGTCTATCTGTGCAGTGAAGATGGAAGCTTTAGTGGAGAGCCAATGTAGTTCTATTTACAATGATTATAACATTAAGATAATAAGTACATTGGGGTGGCCCCTGTGGCTCAGTGAGTAGGGCCTGGCCCCATATACAGAGGGTGGCGGGTTCAAAACCGGCCCCAACCAAACTGCAACAAGAAAATAGCCGGGCGTTGTGGCGGGCACCTGTAGTCCCAGCTACTGGGGAGGCTGAGGCATGAGTATTGCCTAAGCCCAGGAGTTGGAGGTTGCTGTGGGCTGTGTGACACTACAGCACTCTACTGAGGGTGATAAAATGAGACTCTGTCTCCAAAAAAAAAAAAAAAAAAAGTACATTAAGAATAAATTCATGGGCCTCAGTTTTCTCATCTGTGAAATAAGAATGTCATTCCCAAGTCATGAAGTTGTGGCAGCTAAAGGAGGTAATGTTTCTATAAACAATCCACATAGTTTGCTTGTGGTTCGAAGGCCCAGTAAGTACGAAAGAGGGAAGTAGAACATGGGCCTTTTTGATATCTAATGTGTCAGGTGTGTTAGTGCTTCAGGTCTTGGTCTCCATCAAGCAAGTTTATTTTACTTTTAGTGGCATTTCATTCACACTATAAGGCCAAAGGCAGCAGATAGAAAATGTCCATGTCATTCAGGCAGGTGGAAGGGCAGCACCCTATCAGACTTTCTGAATCTGGTGTCTTGTAGGCTAAGGCTTCCCTCGAGGGGCTCAGCTCCTTTCTGGTGTTCACTGGCACTGATCTCAGGTTTCAGAAACAACCTGAATTCTCTACCATGCGGCCCGGTCTATTCTCGTAGACAGGAACACAGAATTTCCCTCACCTGAAATCAATTTAGTCACCCCCCACTTCTCTCTCCCTCTCTCCTGATTGAATAAGGCCTGTTGACAATAACTATGTTTTTTTAGCCAGCTGTAACCATATTCTCATCACATGGGGGGTGGTCCATGATGGTCACAGTGCCTATTACACCAAGGAGGGGGAGGCGTGGATCACTGGGGGATTATCTTAGAATTGGGCATCCCTAGCCTGTAAGAGCTTGAATGGACTGTGTCATAGGTGAAGGTGATTTTAAGTCGGGAATGAGAGGACGATCACTACCTCATTTTTTGTATTGTGTGCTGTGTAAAGGTGTTCATTGGAGACAAGAGGTGAGCTTTGATTTCTTTCCTACAAGGAAAATAGAAAAGCACCCAGAGAGACACCAGTTCATAAACTAAAAATATAAACTTTTTGCATATGATTTTAGTGCCCAGGAAAGACACTGTACTTTCTTATTTTCTTTATTAATTAGTAAACTTTCTTGTACAGTTTAATCTCATAACAAATATATGCTAAAAGCATAAAACAAACATAAACTTCCACAAAGAAGCTACATTCCACAAATAAAAATTGGCACACATGTATTTTTTTTGATGGGGGGTGAGGGGGAGCCCAGGAGGAGGCTTGTGGTATTCCCGCAGGAGGCCGACAGCAGCTTGTGGGCGCTCTTCACATGCCGAATAGCTATTTCCTTCAGTTCCAAGGATTTGCCACAGAGCAAGGAAAGCCTCAGCTTGCAGCCCCTGGAAGCCACTTCTCAGCACTGGCTTCCAGTACTTGGCCACAGTTGTAATAATTTTCTGTAACTCCTCAAGACATCATAGGCTTCATAGCCAGGAAGCATGATTAAAGTTTGAGCCAAATTTCTATTTCTCAGAAGTCAACTAAGGAAATTGATCTTCTACTGTGTTCTAAAAGTTACAAATGAATATAGATTCATAGTTATTACTAATAATGTAAATCCTTGTTTGGCTAATATTATCTCGCTCAGGAAACAAAACAAATCATGGTATGCTTTGGAAAGTCTCAGTTTGTATTAAATCTCAATTAGTTGGTATAGATAGTTTAAAGGTATGTGTGTGCATGTATGTGCTTATTTGCTGGTGATGATGGGAAGATCCCGGGAAGATCTTTGGTTTAAAGCTTCTTAGTTCTCCTCTGGCGTCTGTTATACTTGTTAATATACTTTTAGAAGAACTAAATAAATGGAAATTTAATATAAAATTGCCATTGTGCTATTGTGTAGTAGATTTTAAACTGGAGTCTGCATTTATACCCAGCATTATAGCATTATAAGAGGATTTGCCACTGGTAGCATGTGAACTCAGAGCTTTGCAAATACCAAATAATAATAATAATGATAATAAAATAAAATAAAGGGAGCAAGAGAGATAAAATTTGTTTGGTTGTCGTATTGACAAATGAAATGGGTCTGATAATTGGGTAACAGATCCATTTTCAAGTCAGGTAGCTTATAATTCTCTACTTTAAGGGAAACTGCAGAGGGCCTCATTGACTTGTCAGCCAATATATAATTAAAATAATTTTTGATGAAAGATTACTGACTTTTGGCATATCGCTGAGAAGGAGTTTGAGGACGTGAGTGACATTTCTATAATGGAAAGAGTTTCTTCCATTTCCCTTCTTTTTATTTATGTGAACAAAGAGTTTCCCCATTAAGGGCAATTAAAAAAATAGAATTGAGGTTGAACCCTGTTCCCTTTTAACAGTAAGTCATCGTCATCCATAGAATACATGAAATAAAGGGGGAAAAGCCAAGTCCATCCATCTTATTGAGATTTGTTTCTGATAATTATAATCTGTGCTTAATAATTATTCATCACAATTTTATTATACTTGTACAGGTTTGTTTTGATAGCACTGCTCTTCTGATAATTTTAATTTTAACTCAGACCAGAAGTTTATTTTTAGAGTTCCATGGTCACAGGGAATTTTGAAAAACAAATCTTTGAAGAAAAATATCAATACAAAGACTTTTAAGTATACAATTTAGTACATTGGGATAAAACTTAATGGAGATGAAAATACGAGTTTAGAAAGAAACATGCCCATGGCTGAAGTAAAATTTTCAGCTATGAATAAAATCTAGATTGGATTTGTTAAAACAGTTACATAAATTTTATTTAAAAATGTCAGTATTAGTATGTTACAATTAATATCCTTTGCTGTTTAAGGCTATCATGAAAAAAATTAAAAAACGTCAATGTTTGAGGGGTATGTAGCTTTATGAAATTAGGAGCTTACATGAAGTTTGAAAACTACTGCTACTGTTAAAAGACTATGCAAGCAACTGTTGGCTTTTCCTGTGCTTCAAGTGCTTCAGGTAGGGGTTCTATACAGGGGCTGAGCCCCCAGCTGGCTCCCATTCATAGTAGCTTACCCTCCTCTGAGATACCTCGCTCACCTCCCCCTGTGGTCCTCCTTAATCCTAATATTTCACAATTTTCACAATTCGTGTGTGTGTGTGTGTGTGTGTGTGTGTGTGTGTGTGTGGTGGGATTGATTGATAAGATCGACCACAACCTCTTCTTTTTTTATTTCAGATTAATATGGATGTACAGATTTTTAGATTACATTGTTCTCACTTTCAAGGTAAAGGCCCAGTTGTAAAAGAGCCCCTCACCCAGGGGGCATAGTCTCCACCCACACATTATGCCCATTAGGTGCAATCCCGCCAAGTCCCTCCCTCCTTCTGCCATTTGTCCTCACCTTTCACCCCTTCTCCTGCCCCCATACTAGACTATATTTTTCTTTTTTTGCTCATGTGGGTATGTAATTGTTTATATATTGGTTCATATTACTATTGAATACATTGGATATTTATTTTTCCATTCTTGTGATACTTTACAAAGAAGAATGTATTTTAGCTCCATCCAGGTAAACATAAAAGATGTAAAGTCTCCATCTTTTTATGGCTGAATAGTATTCCCTGGTATACATATACCACAATTTATGGGTTGATGGGCATTTGTGTGACCCCTTCTAAGTAGTCAAGGTTCAGAATTCACCCCCGATGGCCAACATTCAGGTTTTATATTATCAGAAATGTTATTTATGTGGCAAGGTGTTCCCAACATGCTGTGCTCTTAACCCAGTATTCACCAGCATGGACATTTTGTCACCAAAGTTTTAGCCATATCGATTTTGGTTACAGTTTGGGCAAACTGATCATTAATAGAATGCCACAGTTGATTTCAAGGAAGAATTAACGACTTAGATTTCAAATAGAAAAAATTATGTGTTATTAAATGTAAATACAGTACCTTTCCAAAGGCATAACGTAACGATACTAGATATCTCAAATGCTCTGCTTCCATGAACATCTACACATAGTATATTTCAATTATAAAGTCAAAATGGAAGAGAAGGGCAATTGGGGAACAAAGCTGGGAGCACATGAGGGTTCCACAGCCCTTCTCTCTCAGAAGAGACTGTGCCATGTAATACTTAGCAATTAACTAAAGTGAGGAATAGAATATTCTCACTGGAATTTTTTTTTTAACATTTTTCCAAGCACACAAAAAATAAAGAGGAAAAAAGATATATTTTCTCCTATAGGTTGGATAGTTTTTTTTTTTTTTTTTTTTTTTAAAGCATGGGCTGGACTTTTGTAGTAAGTTTTGTTCCTTTGTCATATTTTGGTGAAAAAAATAGAAAAAAATCTGTTTTTAATGGTGTCTGGTATGAGCAGCCTCTTTCCGGGCTGGGAGGTGGGTGAGAGGTGGGAATGTGGTAGGGGAGGTAGAGACAGGAGAAGCAAGGAAGTGGGGAGGAGGCCGAGCTATCCCCCTCTGACCTCACATCCTTTGGTTTCCTTCTCTCTTCTCTCCAAAGAGAGAATGGGATACATGGGAGAGAAAGGAAAACATACCTTCAATAGACAAGGCAATGGCAGTTATTAGAACTACGACTAGAGGATGGAATGGATAAAGGCATGTTGTGGGGCTGGAAGTTTGCTGTGTTTTCTTATTAAGTATAAAGGAATTCTGCTGAAAATGCAGGTAGTCTCTGTAGATTCCAGTTCTTAGAACAGCCTTTGTCAGACTTGTGATATGCAAATGTCTTCTCCCATTCTGAGGCTTTCTGTTTGCTTTAATTGTGCCTTTAGCTGTGCAGAAGATTTTTAGCTAGATCATGTCTCATTTATTTATTTTTGGTGTTGCTGCAATTGCCAAGGGGGTCTTCTTATGAAATCTTTTCCCAGGCGAATTATCATCAAAAATTTTTATCACACTTTGTTCTAGAGTTTTTATTGTTTTATGTCTTAGATTTAAATCTTTTATCCAGCCTTGGTCAATTTTGTAAATGATGAGAGGTGCAGGTCCAGTTTCAGTCTTTCAGACGTGGCTACCCAGAGGATCTTTTTCCGCAGTGTATGCTTTTGTTTAGTATAGCAAAGATCAGAGGGTGACATGTTGCTGGGTTCATCTCTAGGTTCTCTGTGTGTTCCATAGATCGATGTCTCTATTTTTGTGCCAGTACCATGCTGTTTTAATCAATATAGTCTTGTAGTATAACATGAAGTTTGGTAACATGATGCCTCCAGATTTGTCTGAAAGAACAAACAACCCATTTATCATTGGGAAAGAGACATGAACAGAACTTTCTCCCAAGAAGACAGATGAATGGCCAATAAACCCATGAAAACATGTTCCTTGTGTCTAACCATCAGAGAAATTCAAATCAAAACCACCTTGAGATATCACCTGACCCTAGTGAGAGTTGCCCACATCACATAGTCCCAAAGTGGCCCTGGGTGTGGAATAAAGGGAAATCTTACATACTGTTTGGGGGATTGCAAACTAATACAGATCATTTGGAAAGAGGTATAGAGAATCCTCAGAAAGCTAAAAGTAGACCTTGCATTTGATTCCATGATACCATTACAAGGTTAATTTACCCAGAAGAAAAAATCATTTTACCATAAGAATATTTGCACTAGAATGTTTAACCGCAGCTCAATTCACAATTGCCAAGATGTGGGAATAACCCACATCACCTCACGAATGGATAACTAAGCTATGGTGTATGTATACTATGAAATACTATTCAGCCATTAAGAAAGATAGTCACTTTACATCTTTCTTTATATTCCTGGATGGATTTGGAGCACATCCTTCTAAGTAAAGTACCTTAAGAATGGAAAAGTAACCATCCAGTGTACTCAATACTGATATGAAACTGGTAGATGAAAAACTACCTGCCCACACAGGAAAAAAAAAAAAACCACAGTTAAATTCAAGTTGGGGGGGAGGAAAGGAGCATGGGGAAGGGAGAGGGGATTTGCTAAGCTCTCATCAGTGGGTACAATGTAGGGGTTTATGAGCACCTTTGGGGTGAAGGGCTCAGGGAGGACTTGTACTTTACCTAACAAATGCAAAGTATGCAACATAATCATTTGTACTCATATGTTAATTTGAAAATAAAAAATAAGAAAATGAACATAGGGATGATGGTCCAAGATGTAGGAAGTTAAAGACACTGGATAATTTTGAAAGAAAAAAACTGTATAGAATTGGAGAATGAATTGATCAGGAAATAGGATGTAGTTGGTGAACAGAATGGATGACGATATTAAGAGGGGAAAGTAAACTAACATACAGGCATACACATGTCTGATCAGAACAAGTAATCTTCACTGAGTTTAAGACATTGTTGAATGTAATGATATTAAGGGGACAACATGTGAGTCTATGAAAGGATCTATATAACAAAACACTGATTGATCCCATAAACAGAAATCACTTAAAGCTGGTCAACTAGGAGATATTTAATAGCTGGCAAGGCTAGGACTGGAAAAGCCAAACTAAGATGATCCAATTAGAATTCTTCATTGGCCAATTAAGATGAACATTAGTAGTGGAAGTTAAGTAGAGTCTAGATACATTCACTGCCTCTTTTTTTCCTGTATTTTTCTCATGCTGCCTAATAAAGTCCTTTTACTTGCCTATAATACATCAAAACTATTGAAATCCCGTGATCTTAGTTATATTTCATTTCGTTATGATAAGTGGTAGCGTTAAGCTGGCGTATGAAAACTCATTTTGAAACTTTCTAAAGCAATCAAAATGGTAACAGCTATTCAGTTCAGCAGTCTGATCAGCACTAGATGAAGATCAGGATAATCTGTAAATTTTAAAATCTTACAACCATGTGAACACATTTAATTTTTTTTGTGTGTGAAAATGTAGAAAAGGCTTCCAGAATTGTATGGGCACAAACTGTAAAATATATCTTTCATTGCCGTCCCATTTGCTTCCTTACTGTTCTCGAAATAAAACACTTAAAAGTTGACTCACGCTGTTGCTGATATCAATACCATGGATTTGACAGGAGCTAAAGAGTTAGTTATTTTGACACTCTGTGTTTCTAGGGTAATCCATACCTAGTGTGTATTTTCCCAAAAGTTATATTGCTTATAAATTTTATTTATGGTTCCTATAAAGCTTTATGTTCCAGTATATTTCCACAGGACATCCTTTATGTCCTCACGTCCTCCCTGCGTTGTGCTGATAAATGTTCATTTTATATTAAGAATCATACTCAAAGTAGTTTTTATGATATTTCTGACTTATGAAAACATTTCATCCCCTTTCCAGTCGAACTATGCTTCAATTAAAATATATTATGGTGATGCAGTAAACTAATTGTAGTAAAACGTAATTTGGATGCCCTTCCATGGTATTGGAATGGTTTGTGAAAGTTGCTTTGTCTTGGGCGAATCGAGGTTTCAGGTAGAAAGCCAGATGGCCCACAGTCACCGCTGCTTCCCCAAGGAGGATTTGATTGTTTAAAAGTTTTCTACTGAGATGAGAATATGCTTGTCCTTGGGCAGTAGTGGCTCTGAATTTGGTTGTTCTGCCCACAGGGCTTCTTGAAATAAATCCTGGTTTAGAGAAAGGAAAAAGGCAAAGAAATTAAGACTTTTTATTTTCTTCCAGATTCTGTGATAACAACCAGTACAAGGTACCTCTGGGGATCCCTAATAGTGCATGGAAAGGCTATTTTGTGTTTGTTTGTTTTAAAAATCAATTTACCCTCATATCCTTAAGTATTTACTACGGTGGGTAGAAGGAAAGAATTTTTTCCCTCTCATTCTGCCTTCAGGAGGAAACATTTCTGTACTCAGTCTAGTCCAAAGAGAGAATAGGATTAGAAATTCTGACTTCAGCATCATTTACCACTTTATTGTAGGTCATATGCACCTGATCTGGAGGTGAATACTAAGGCTGTCAGGACACTTGTCCTGGGAGTCGGAAATCTCCCCCTTTATGCGCGGAAGAAAAGCATCACCCAGTTACAGGAGCTCTTGCCCTCACACACCCTTCTTCACCCACCTCCAGCAGGCCTCACCCACATCAGCCATGGCTGTCTCTCCTCTTCCTCATATTTTCTGTTTAAATTAAAACAAAAGAGGTTTTTAAAAAAGGATTGAAGCTTAATTTACTAATAAATTTAATCTCCTTCCATATATTATAGATTGACACCTTTTACAGACCTATATCTATCCCTATGTCTTTTGCTATTATAGCCATAGTTTAAAACCAGCAAACTATATTAGTCCCCTTTGGCATCCTAACAGGATTCCAAGAAACTTGACACTCTGCCGTTCCTTTGTATTATGTCATATCCGTCTGTGAAAGCTGAATCTTATCCCCAACTTTTTGAGGTGCAAACCAAATATAATGAAGGAACAACTTGGTAAAACAAGTCAAAAACTTTTACTTTTTTTTTTTTTTTTTAAAAGTACAAAAAAGATGATAGGGGAAAGGAATTGGGTTAGTTCAGTTGATATCTGTGTGAATGTTTACCGTGGGCCTGGTACTATAGGCGAGGCTGGGAACACAAGGAAGAAAGATGAGAATCTCATCCTCAGGACCGCACAGTGCCCTGAAGGGGATGAATTAAAAAGATTTTGATAAATGATGTGACAGAAATAGGTATCGTGGAGATTAAGAATGAGGATGTGCCTTCCTGGTGACAAGGCAAAATATCTGGATATGACAGAGTAGCAGAGAACCTGTCTTTTACAGGCAGACAGATCCCCTTTGCGTGAATAAATTGTAGGCCAGAATTTCCTGATAAGTAAAAATAAGAGCTCATAATTCTTGCCTACCTAAGAGGTTTCTGGAGGGATACATAGAATAATTTTTGTAAGGCACCAAGCTTGGTTACGTGGAGTTGCTTTAAAAAAGTCAACCTTTCATCTGCTCATACTGGCCTGTTAGGAAAGAACTCACTATTTTAAAGATAATACTAGTTAAAGGTGATCAGTAATAAGGGAATAGTCAGATGAATTAGCCCTTCTTTGATGAAGTCAGCTCTAGGAAATAAGAGTATAAAATAACTTTCTTTGCTATAAAGGCATTAAAACATTGGTAGCTCTTTAATTTATTCCTACGTTGATTTCTTGTTTTCTACTGAAGGACTGAAGAAATCTTAGCTCTATTAATAAGTGTAAACAAACCTCTTTCTAGTAAGGTACTAATTTTTTTTTTGAGTATTATTCTTTTTTTAAAATTTCCAAATATTAACCAAGGGGGTGTGAGTGTTTAGGGTATATGAGCATCTTGTACAATGTTGAAGTTGGAGTTTATCACTAGAGTGTGTTCATTGTAACTGTTTATTCCACGTCCACCCTCCCGTTTCTCATGACCTTTGTATTGCTTCGTGCCCACATGTGCCCGTCTAGTAGCTCCTACTTATCAGAGAGACCATCTGGTGTTTCCTGAGATACTTCCCTTAGGCTAATGGTCTCTAGTTCATGCCACATTTCTGCAAATGACGCTATTTTTTTCCTTTTCTTCGCTGAGTAGTATGCCATGGTGTGTACACTTGTACTCCATAACACATTTTTTTTTTTTTTTGCAGTTTTTGTCAGGGTTTGAACCCATCACCTGTGGTATCTGGGGCTGGCACCCTTCTCCTTTGAGCCACAAGCGCTACCTCCATAACACATTTTTTATCCACTAGTGAACTAAAGGGCACTTAGGTTGATTCCCCATCTTTGCAATTGTGAATTACAGTACAATAAACATTCGAGAGCAGGTATCTTTTTGATTAAATGCCTTCATTTCTTTTGGGTAGATACGGAGCAGTGGGATTGCTGGATCAAAAGGTAGGTCTACATTTTATTAGAATCTCTGTACTGTTTGCCAAGAGGTCATACTAATTGGCAGGCACAGCAAGAGTGTATGAGCATTCCTTTCTCTCTGCATCCAAACCATCTTCTATTTGCTTTTAAAATGTTTAATAATGGCCATTGTGATAGGGGTAAGGTGGAATCTCATTGTAGGTTTAATTTTTATTTCCTTAATGACTAGTTAGTTGGCATCTGTCTGTATGTTTGTTGGCCATTTGTCTCTCTTTCCGAAAATTATGTTCATAATATATATAATATAATATGCTGTCTTTTTGATGTTTTTTTTTCTTGCTGACTTCTTTGAGTTCTTTGTAGATTCTGGGTATCAGTCCTTGTCAGATGTGTAATGTGTGAATACTTTATCCCATTCTGTAGGTTGTCTATTCACTTGGTTGATTACCTCCATTGCTGTGCTGAACCTTTTTAATTTAATCAAGACCCATTTGTTTATTTTTGTTTTTGTTGCTTTTGCCCTTGGGGTTTTAGTCATAAATTCCTTGCTTAGGCTAATATCTAGAAGAGTTTTTCCTATTTTTCTTGTATAGTTGTTACAGTTTTATGCCTTTCACTTAAGTCTTTAATCTATCTTGAGTTAATTTTTGTGTGAGGCAAGAGATAGGGATCCAGTCTTATTCTTATTCATGTGGCCGTCCAGGTATCCCAGAAACATTCATTTAATGGAGCTTATTTTCCCCATTGTATGTTGCTGTCTGCTTTGTCAAAGATCATTTGGTTGTAGACAGATAATTTTATTAAAATTTCTGGATTCACTGTTTTGTTTAATTGGTCTGTCTCCACTTTTATACCAGTACCATACTATTTTGGTTACCATAGCCATGTAGTATAATTTGAAGTCAGATAATGTGGTGCTTCTTCATTTGTTCTTTTTGTGTAAGAGTGCTTCAAATATTTTGGGTGTTTTTTGGGTTTCACATAAAGCTTAGGGTCCTTTTTTTGTAGATCCGTGAAATATAATGCTCTTACACTGATGGGGATCTCACTGATTCTGTAAATCACATGGGGCAGAATGGACATAATTATGATGTTGATTCTACCAATCCATGAGTAGGAGATGTTTTTCCATTTTTTCGTGTCATCTGTGATTTCATTCATCAGTGTTTTGGAGTCTTTAACCTCTGTTGTGAACTATATTCCTAGGTATTTTATTTATTTATTGTGCAGTTTTTATGAATGGTATTGAGTTACTTATTTGACTCTCCACTTGCCTGTTACTAGTATAGAAATGTTGCTGATTTGCATACCTTGATTTTGTAACCTGACACTTTCTGAATTTATTTATCAATTCGAGAAGCCTTTTGGTGGAGTGTTTAGGATATTCTACATATTGCATCATATCATTAGCATAGGAAGAGTCCGACCTCCTTTTTCCCAGTCTGGATGCCTTTATTTCTTTCTTGTACTTGACTGCTGTGGCTAGGACTGCAAATATTATGTTGATGGAAGGGTGACAGTGGACATCATTGTCTTGTTCCAGATCTTAGAGGGGAATATTTTCAACTTTTCCTCATTTAAAATGTTGTTGGCTGGTGAGTTTGTCATAAGACTTACAATTTTGAGGCGTGTTCCTTTTATGCCTTGTTTGTTGATAGATTTTGTCATGAAAAGGTGCTGTATTTTATTGAATGCTTTTTATTTATCTATTGAGATGATCATGTGATCTTTTTTTTGTTTATGTGGTAAATTGTGTTTATAGATTGGCATATGCTAAGCCATCTTTGCATCCTAAGGATGAAACCCACTTGATCATGGTGGATTATCTATTTGATGTGTTGTTGAATTTAGCGTGCTAGATTTAATTGATTTTTTTTTTCTATATTTGTAAGGGATATTGTTCTGTAGTTTTCTTTTTTTTGTTGTGTTCTTTCCTTCCCTTGGTATCGAAGTGATACTAACTTCACAGAATGAGTTAGGGAGGATTCCTTTTGTCTTGTTTTTATAGAATACTTTCTGTGGAATAGACACCAACTCTTCCTTGTAGGTCTGGTAGAATTCAGCTGGAAATTTGTCTGCTCCAGGGATTCTTCTTGTCAGGAGATTCATTATTACTGTCTTAATCTCACTGCTCATTATTGGTCTGTTCAGGTTTCTATTTATTCCTGATTCAGGCTTGGGAGTTTATATGAAGAATTGTCCATTTTTCTCTAGGTTTTCTGTTAATAGTTTCTTCACATTGCTGTGTCTGTAGTAGTCATGGATGACTACTTTGCATTTCTGTGATATTAGTTATAATATCATTTTTTTGTTTTTGATGGAGTCCTTTCTCTTCTATTCCTGCTTAGTGGTAAAGCTATTTTTTTTACTTTTTCAAAAAGTTGTTTATTTTTTTTCCCGTTGGTTTCCATTTCATTCAGTTTTGATATGAGCTTTGTTATTTCTTTTCTTCTTCTAGCTTTGGTTTGGCTTATTCTTTTTCTAATTCCTTGAGATTGATATTATGTTGTTAATTTGTGATCTTTCTGTCTTTTTGATGTAGATATTTAAGGCTATAAATTTTCCCCTTTGGGATGCTTTTCTCAAATCCCATAGATTTTGAAAACATGTCTCATTTTTCATTTAGTTTGAGGAATCCTTTGATTTCCATTTAGATTTTGCCATTGATCCAAGTGTCATTTAGCACCTGGCTGTAAAATCTCCATTACTTTGTGTAGATATGAGTATTTCTCTTGGAATTGACTTCTAGTTTTTTCCTACTGTCAGCTGAGCAGATATATGATATGATTTTGATAATTTTTTAAATTTGCTAAAACTTACTGTGTGATCTAGATATCATTAATTTGGGGAAATGTCCCATGAGCTGGTAATAAAAATGTGTATTCAGTAGTTTATGGATACAATGTTCGGTAAATGTTTGTTAAGTTCGTTTTTTTTCTAATGAACTTGTTTTCTAATGAATCTTGTTTAAATCTAGTGTTTCCTTATTCATATCTGCTTCAATTATCTGTTGTATTTTTAGTCTCCTTAAACAGAGTAACTATTGGCAACAAACAAACATGTATACTGTTAACAGTGAAGTGTTAAAATACAGGATATTAAGATGGTATTGTTTATTTCTTTGTTTATATCTAGAAGAATTTCTTAATGGAATTGGAAGATCCTATATTAGGTGTAATTTAGGATTGTTATGTTGTCTTGTTGAATTGTTCCATATGCCATTTTATGAGGACCATCTTTTACTTTTTTACTGATTATTAATTTGAAGTCTATTTTATCTGATAGAAGCTTTGCTATACATATTCACTTTTGATTTCCATTTGAGTGGAATATATTTTTCCATCTTATAACCTGAGTTTTTGTGAATCCTTGCTGTTAGATGTGTTTCTTAGAGATGGCAAGTACCTGTTTTTGTTTTTTTTTTAATCCATTTGCCAGTCTGTCTTTTAAGTGGTCCTATAAACCTTGAATGTTGCGTGTTAGCAGCAATATGGGATGCTGTTCTGTTCAACTTGTTGAATGAGACCTAATTATTTTGTTCTCACTCATGTGCTACTGTTTTATATAAATTGTAAGCTAGAAGATTGAGTTGTTTTTATATTGGTTGATATCTATTGTACAAAATATATACAATGATTTCTTGAGCATTTCCTGTGGGGCAGTCTGGTAGTGACAAATTTGGTTAGTATTTGCTTGTCTTGGAAAAGATTTTACTTTTCCTTCATTTATGAATGTTAGGTTAACAGGATACAGAACTTTTTTGCTGGCAGTTACTCAGTTTTAAGAGACTAAAGATATTCCTTTTTGACTTGTAGAGTTTTCCTTGAAAATTCTGCTGTTAGTCTGAGTTTTTCTTTGTGGTTTTCTTGTTTTATTATTATTTATTTATTTGGATTCATTGCTTGTAAGAGTTCCTCCTTTGTGTTGACTTTAACCAGTTTGATGACTGTGTGTCTTGGTAATGCTCTTTTTGCAATGAATCTCTCAGGTGTTTATTGAAATTCTTCTATCTGGATCTCTCAAGAGCAGGGAAATTTTCTTCAATTATTCCTTCAAATAGGTTGTCTGAGCCTTCTGCTTTTTCTTTTTTTATCCTCATGGATATCTATGATTCTTTTGCAGTGACATGGGTCACTGCAAAAATTTTGAGGCAGACTATGTTGTGGTCCATTGTTTCACTTCCAAGAAACATGGTCTATAGGGATCCTCAAACTTTGTAAACAGGAGGCCAGTTCACTGTCCCTCAGATGGTTGGAGGGCCAGACTGCAGACCCAGGGATGAATTGGCTGCTAAGCAGGACACCCAGCGCGTTGGATAAATGTCCTTGGCGGGCCACATGTGGCCCACGTGCCATAGTTTGAGGACACCTGGTCTACAGCATCCTTTCTGATGCACCTGTGCAAGTTTCATATTATTTGGCTTATCTGTGCTGCTGGGGGCCCTCATTTGTTTCCATCCATGCATATTTTACCTTTCTTGACTTAGTTGTATCTCAAAACTAGTAATGACCAAAGTAGTTTGCCTTTATACATAGTCTCATATTTCTTTAGACTTTGTTAATTTCTCTTGATACTTTTTATTTTTGACTGAGTTAATTCTAAAGACGTCTTCAAGCTCTGAGATTTTCTTCTGCTGGGTTTCGTCTATTTTAAAACTTCCCAATGTTTTATATTTTCTTAAATATTTCATTTCCAGAAGTTCTGTGATTTTTATTTAAATATATCTATGTCTTTAGTAAATTTTTCTTTTCTTTTCTTTTTTTTTTTTGCAGTTTTTGGCTGGGGCTAGGTTTCAACCTGCCATCTCTGGCATATGGGGCCAGCGCCCTACTCCTTTGAGCCACAGGCGCTGCCCCATTTTTCATTTTTTTATAATTGTTTTTCTGGCTTCTTTGAGTTAGTTTTCTGTTTTCTTTTAGATTTCATTGAACTTTCTTAACAATCTGTATTTGAAATATTTTATCTGTGATTTCAGTATTTTCATATTGGTTGGGATTCATTGCTATAGAGCTTGTGTACTTCTGTGGAGATATTCTTTCATTCTGATTTTCCTTACTTCTGATGTTCTTGTGGTTATTTCTTCTTATCTGTCACTTCTTGCTTTTGGATTTTCTTTTGCTTAGATGGGGCTCCCCTTGCCTCACTTTTAAAAGTGTGTCTGTAGTATAAGCACTCACTTTTAAAAGTGTGTCTGTAGTAAAAGTGTGTCTGTAGTTGAGCAAGGACGTTTGTCTTTGCTTGTGGGAACTTGATGGGTGCCTAGGTACCAGATGGATACCTTGGTTATAGATAATTTTAATGTGGTGGTGTTCTCACTTGTTAGTTATCAGTAGGCTATAGCAGTGGTATACCTTGTTCATGGGCAGATTTTCTGTGTATTTGGAAATCTTTCTCTTCTCTAGTCCTGTGGTCTTCTTAATATTGTGAATTATCTTGGGATACTCAGCTTAATCTGTAGATCACTACATGGTGAGTGTAGGTAAGAGTCAGTAACACCCCTGTCCATAGGCTGTAAGTTCCTCAGGGACTGATCTCCCCTATAATTTTTTTTTCCTTCTTGTTCTTCTCTGTATCTTCTTCCAGTGGAATCTCTTGTAGGTTGTGATACCCTTCCCTCAGAATTACAAAAGAGCTATGTGTTTTGTTTTCTGGTTGTTTTTTTTTTTCATCTAAATTTTTTCCTACTTTCTGAGATGATCTATTAATTGATTTAACTAGTCATTCATCTTGCCCCACAGTACTCAACTTTTGAGTACGGTAAATCTTATGTTATTATACTTATAATTAATTAGATTATTTTTCTATAAAAAATTTTCTTACTAGGTAGAAATTGAAATCTATTTAACAAGCTTATAACATTAGTATTAAAAACTACAAACAGGTAATATTTTCTTAATTTTAAGTAATATTTTCTCAAATTTAAATTACTAGTAAATTTTTAAAACATAATCTGTATTACATTTCAGGGATAAATATCTTTGCCTTTTTGGTATTTGAAACATGTAAAATGCTTTCTTTTGTGACATTGTAAATTATTTTTTCACATCTAAACTCCTTGATTATCTGTTGACATTAGCATGTGAGAAATATTTTTTAGAATACATGTCTTATCACATCCTTGAAACTGTTCTGAAAAGAGGGAAACTGATTCTCTAAGACACCCTTTGAACTTTGTTTCAGCACGTCTACTTAAATCGAGAGATTTTATCTTAATAGAGTGGTAAAAATGTAATTGAATCTTTTCATAAACAGAAAAGGAGCAGTTTAAGGTGAATACAATTTGATACCCTCATTTGAAAGAGTTGTTTAGAAATACTGACTTGTATATTATTCCAAATGATAGATTTGTGGTTAAATGTATATTGGCAATTTGATCTAAGTAAGCTCTGTGTATCTGATGTACAGCAACTGTTTTGGCAACCATGGTCAGTTAATCCAATACAATGTGTGATCAGAAGATAGGGTATTATGACACTTGAATAAACTTCTATATTTTAGGCTGATGTATTTTTAACAACTTTAGTTTCATAGATGTCACGTATTAAATACAATCTGTTTCAAGTATTTCTTGCATAGTATTCCAGTGACTATTCTTTATAAACATGGCCAAATGGAGCTAACCTATAAAACATGTTTCGTCTAATTCATTGCTACCCATTTATGGCTTCACCATGTGGTAGGAATCCAGAAACATCCAGTTTGCTGTTCTTATAGCATTCAAGTGGCCTCCAGGTAATAGGCACAGCCAACTGTCTTGGCCCATTGCCAATTCACAATGGTCCTATCAACCAGCAGCACTTAGGAAATCACTGACGCGGTCAATACTCCTCTGTGGAACAAGAGAGGATTTTGCAAAGTCATTATTCTTAAGGTTTTCTTTCTGTGAACCAGCAAGTGTCCCTAACAGGAGTCTGTTGTTCTCTGTTGAAAAAAAAAATATGCTTTATGGGGTCTGTAGGTATTTTCAAATGGAATTATGAAAACAGAGATGGGCTAGCCTCTTAGTCCTTTATCTTAGTTACCTTCATACTCCATGCCTCAATTAATTTTGGGGGGTGATGAGTTATCAAATGCATTTTGTTAGAATTATGGGTTTCATCGCTTAATAACTGACATTAGTTTGGTTTCAGTTCTTTGGCATTATAAGGACTGATGGAGGGGGGGACAAAGCAACCTATCAAAAAATAATTCAGAAATCTCATTGATACAAGCAAAGTTATTTAATACTGAATTTCTCAAGTATATATTTTACCTAAAGAATTCCCCAAAGGAAGCATTGGTATATAATAATTATTCAGAACTATGTACTCAAAACCATGTATTCCTATTGAGAATCTCTATGTACTATGTTAAGTAACTGATAAGAATTTATAGGAAGTGTCAAATTAAATAATAAAAAAACGGCTTCCCTCTTTTTCTGATGTAGGATCTCAAGTCATCCCAATTTGGTTTCCTAAACAACTAGAACTAGGTAAAGCTATGTTGTGTTGTATGGAAAGGGAACCGAAAAATGGATATCTGTTATCAACTTCAAAATCAAGGGCAAATCTGGACCCTGAAATCAAGATATATTTGGTAAAATCAGCATCCAATGAGATAAGTTACCTCTTGTGAACAATGCTGCAATGAACAGGGGAGTACTACCACAATCTTCTTAATATTCTCAACAGCCAACGTATAGAAAATAACTAAGTGCCATCAACAGACGAATGGTACATATGCCATGGTTTATGTGTGTGCACATATAATGAAATGTTCAGCTCTAATAAAGAATGAGATCCTGACATTTGTCCCTTTACGGATGAGGCTGGAAGACATTTTGCTAAGAGAAATGAGTCAGACATAGAAAAGAAACCCTGCATCATCTCACATGTAGACTCTAAAATGTAGATGCAGATATAAACAGAAGTGTGGTTACCGGACTGGTGTGGGGAGGAAATGAGGAGATACAGGTTGAAGGATACAAAGTAGCAAGAATGTAGAGTGGGTAATTCTAGATAGTGATGCACAATGTAAGGAATAAGTAATAATATTTCCCTGTATTCAGATTTCTGCTACTGATAAATGACTAGATTTTAGCTGAACTAGCCCCATACAAAACAAAACAAAAAATGGGTATCTATTGTGAGATGATGAATATGTTGATTTGGTTCATTTTAGTGCTATCTGTGTATACCATTTATTCCATAAATTATATGGAGTATTTTTTTAATACAGAAAAACAAATAGGGGGCGAAGGGGAGGAGAGAATAAGTTGGAATTCAACTTGTAATGAAGGAACAAAGCAAAGTGGGAAGTTCAAACAAAACTCATTGGTAAGATGGGCTTGTCCAGGGCTAATTCTTATTGAGAATTGGCAGTGACACATATCGAAAGGTCCAAGTTTTCAGAAATAAAGGATCAAATTAGACTACTTCTGTATTTAAGAAATTCATAGTTAAAACATGTAAATTTTTACTATAGGAAAATTTATAATGGGGTATAAAAATTGCAACAGGTATTGTCTTTAATTAATAGCAATTTTAAAACCTTTGGTCATTCCTTGCCTAAATTGTAGATCATTTGAACTAGTAGTGTTTCTGGCATAAATTGACAACAACGCTGCATCCTATACTCCAGGATGGTACCACAATAAGACTACATTTTGTTTGGGATGTGGGTAGGGGTTCTGGTATCAAAAAGATAAAATGAATTCTCCAAAACGATTATTTTAAGTTTCCTTTTAATTTGCATTTTTCAAAATTAAATACCACCTGTTTTTAATAGTTACAGTTCTCATTATTTAAGACTTTAAAGGTTTAATTTTATATTAATAAACTTAATTGTATAAACATTTGCTTGCCTTACTAAGCGAGGCGTAGGCTACTAGAGTAAATAGTTCATTAATTTTTATGTCAGTCTCAGTGCTCTTTACGTGCATACAAATGAAACTGAACTACCCCAGGGAACTTGGAGAGGGCCGGTTTCAAATCCGTGAATTAATGCAAATGGTAAGGTTACATCATTTGGGTATAAGCTATAAGCTTTGGAGAATGGAGAATAAGCAATCAAGGTAAAATAGCCCTAGTTCCTGCATTATTCATGAAAACAAGATCCTGGCATTTATATTCTAAGGTGACGTTACAGCAGACAGAGCTACCTGCTTCTGCAGGTGCACCGAAAGGGGAGCGCGTGGCTGGGGGTGGCCTGAAATGTGGGCAGAGAAGCTATTCTGCTGCTTCTGTGACTAAAGGAAATCCACCTGGCTTTCACTCGGCCTACTAAATTTCTAATGTTTATTGTTACCATAACTGAAACGCCTCTGTGTTGAGAGCAATTGTATTTCATCCCTTCTAAGGTACCGTCAATTAAAAGATGTATTATGTTCATTTTACCACTAAGGAAAGTAGCTCCAAAGAAAGTAGGACTTTTTACAAATGAAAATTTCATCTCAATGTCAACCTTACCATGTAAAAAAGTTAATACCCACCTTGTTTTTAAAAATATTCTACTGCTTTTATTAGAGTGCTGCTAGGTTGAAGGTAAAGCTTAAGCATAATTCCACAGAGCTGTTCAAGGTAGACCCAGGTATTTCTTGTGAGGAATGTGACTCAGAAACTCTCTCTCCGATTCATACATTAGAACAAGAAACATCAGGATGGTGGGCTCACCCTGGGAGAGTGCTTAGGGTTTCTGCCTCTGTGTCTTCCTATGTTTAATCATTGCCAGTGAGTTTCAGTATGTGCAAATAGCTTTAAGAATATTTCAGCAGTGCCTTATGTACTCATTATTATTTTACTAATATAGTATTTCTTGAATTATAAATTTATTTGAAGTACAATAAATGGTGAAGCCATTTCTTGTAGAGTGCCCTAATAAGACGTATTTTTATGGACATGGTTATTAACCAAAATAACTCCAACCCCTGGTCTCTTTAACATCTCATCCTCTTCCAAAAACATACTTTCCTGCAATATCAAGGTGACAGCTGATGGTTCAGTGTGGATACGATAACAAAGAAAAATTCCTACCTTATTGAAAGCCTCACAGTTTCACTCCTTGCCAAATGTGCATCTATTGTTAATTAAAGCGAAAGGTCCACACACAAAAATGTAATGCCCAGAACCTGAATTTTAGTAAATGCAAATAAGCCAGAAGTGAACTTAATAGGCTGAGCTTCCTGGATAGAGTATTTGTTTTGTATTTACCTTGAAAGTTATCAGCTCTTACTTCCCCATGACAGAGACCTCAGGAGTAAATATAAAAAGGAAACTATTCCAGGCATTTGAGAACTAACAAAAACACTCCATAAATACTCTGGATTTTAATGTTGAGGGGCAATATAAATTCCAGAAAACCAGATGAAAAAAGAAGTCTTGGTATCTATTCTCTTTTATTTCAATTCCATTGATACTTTTTCCCCCTTCGTGTATCAAGGAATCTGGGTTCTTAAATTATATCCAGAAAAATACTTTGTTGGATTAATAGCTTTTAAATATAAAGGTAGCAAAAGAGCAACCTACTCTCAATAGGCGATGAGCAAACATCCCTGAATTCTCAGTCAGTATCATCCACACTGGTGGACGGAATCCTGTTATCCTGTTGTTTGCTGTTTTTCATCCAGAAAGAAGTTCAAAAATCTCACCCCCCCCCCAAAAAAGGCAGTGCCAATGATTCCAATTTAATACCATTGGCATAAGACATCCTTTACCTCGCCATAGTGTTATTCCTTGGTTAATCATCTCTGTGCTGTACTGTTCTGTAGAAGCAATAAGGATACTATTTTTTTCAACATTGAAGTGAATAGTAAATCACCAGTACTTAACACAGAACTTGACACATGGTACCTGATAAAAAATATTAAACTATCATATGATTTTATGTCAATCAAATTGGGATGTGAAAATCATCTCCTCAGAAGGATCTAGAGTACACTGCCAAATTTGGGGTGCCATCTAATAATGCAGAAACACTGCCCTTACCTGCTGTTTCTTGCTTTTGGAGTAACTGGCTTCTAACTATTTTTTTTTTCTTTCTACCTAAAGGGAAGAGCTTTTGAATTCTAGATTAGGAATTAGCCTAAAGAACTCTTCAGATCTAAAAGCTGTAAGAACTCACTAAAGCCATGTTTACATAGAGGAAGTGAAAAGACATAAGTAATTTTGTAGTAGGTGTGGGTGAGTAAGGTCATTTACAGAAAAGTAAAGTTATCCAGAACTATACAGATAATTGAATTAACTCATTTGTATGTAAGTATTTTTGAAAATAGCCAAGAGGGAGAAGTAATATTTTTGTTTAATAAGTTGACATCTGCCACATAGGCAAATATCATGTACTATTTTGTTATTAGTATAGACGCATATCTTTTTCAAAGATCATAATGTGTTCTAAAATATCACACTAATGTTATAACTAGACAAATATATCTGAATATATGGGTAGAAATCACTACTCCTCAGAAGTGAGTGAGAATTTACTTAGATGCCAGATTTTTTTGAGGAATTTTTTTTAGAAAGGTGAATTATGAGTCATGCACTATAAAAATCAAGTGGCTTCTATAAGGAATGAATTATGATCCACTATTATACAATGTTCTAAACAGAGCCAGATATTCTCTTAGTTGTGAATATACTATATATGGGAACATAAATCTACATTGCAAATCAGTATTACTCAGATGACAACATTATTTACTAGGCATTAATTATGATCATATTTGTATTTCTAAACAGAATCATAATCATTGTTTAAATACAATTGTATGTAATTTATTCATTCAACAAATATTTATGGAATCCCAGGCATGCATCAGATGCTATACAATATTAATACAAAGACAAATTCATATCCTGAAAAATATTCTGGTTAAAGCAGGTCATATATTCATATTTAGCTTTCAGTAAAGATGTTACTATATTATGGTAATAACCAAGTTCTAGTGATATTTCTGCTGCATTCTATCTCCAATAACAAATTCATTTTTCAGCCCCCCTCTCATTGAGTTAGATCTCCCAAGTGTAGGTAATTCCTGGATATTATCAGACATCCTTATACTGTAATATGTGGTTGGGCATAGAGGATAAACACTAAAAAATGGTAATCAGAACATAAAGTAGCGTATGTTCAGGGTCAAGTGATTGGTTAATGAATAAAGAGAGAGAAATCTTGTTCTTGTTCTTGGCGCTGGACCACTGAAGAAATTACAAGGAAACAAATCCGCCTCATGTCTTTTGTCTTTTAAATTTATTGGCCTGTCTTCTCTTTTCACCTACCAGATTCATTTCGTTTCTTCAATTGTTTCAGAAGTCTCCTTGGGCATTATTTGGACCAATAATTCAACCTGCATATACCTACGAATATTATGACCAAAGGAATTTCTCATAGACTGTTCTTTGGCCACAGTGTATAAGCTCCACCTGTTTTCCTCTGGCATTGAAGCGAGTTAGAAACCTAGCCTGACTATGCTATTCATCCTCATGTAACGTTACTTCATCTCTAAGAAAGGGCTAAATGTCTTTTCTACTTATTGCAAAAATAGAGACGAAAGTCATCTTAAAAAATATAATTTAGTGAGAAAGAGCAGACAACCTTTGCGTTATTGTACTGTACTTGAATTCACAAATGCTGAGGATGAGAATGTGTTTTGTGTGGTTTATAAATAGACTTTGGCAAGCTTTGAACTGCCCACACTGTGTTCTGAGCTTTGAGCTAAGCTCTGCTGGCATGCTGAAGCAACTTAAGCTCTAATGTGAGTTATAAAAACACGAGGATCACTGGCTCCATTTGGAGCATTGTGTTAGCCAAGCAGGTAAAACAAATTGATGGTTGGACTCCCCCCTGCCCCGTGCCATCCCTTTCATTCCTCAGAGGATGATTCTGATAGCCCTTCTTCCCCCATGGAAACAATCCAACTGTTCTTTATGGAAATGATCTTTTATTTATAAGAACAAAATGAGACCAAAAAAATCCGTTTTATCGTCAGATGTCTACGAGAAAGTGATAATATCAGAGATAGAAATTCAGAATCACATTTTCATAGACTTAAAAGTCGAACTGTTAATATGTGTTACGTTTTTCCGAAAAGCATTCATGAGAAAGTGGGGACATCTTACATAGTCTAATAGTAGGTATCATACTCTTGCCAGGACTAGGGGTGCCTACAGGTCATATTAATCAACTCAACATTAAAGAACCCATATTTCATCTCTGATAGTTTCATCTCCAACCATTTGATGTTCTAATTTTAGATAATGCCAAATTTGTTCAGAGCTTTCGGGTGGAATGTTACTGTTCACCAAATGCTTTTTTCGTGAAGTACTCAATGTATATCTGGTACTGTTTTACTAACTGGATATTCTTTTTTAGGGGCATCATAAGACATAGATTTTATACACACAGATACAGGGCAAGGATAGTAAAGTATGTGTGAATCACCAAAAATATACCTTGTAGGACCAAGGTGATTTGGTGTGAGGGGAACAAAGCTGTTACCTGTAGCCCTGGGCCTATTGACATCAGAGCTACAGAGAGGTGACAAAGACAATGAACCAAGGGGACACAATTCTCAGAGCAGCAATGCAGTGGCAAGGACCCCAGGTGGTGCCAGCAGGGATCCCAGCAGGCAACTGGAGCTCAGCAACTGGAGATAACAGAGTGGCTTAGAAATCACCAAGGCAAATTTCTTTCCAAAAACAATGTGTTAGCTTGCACTCCCACCAGCAGTGCAGAAGTGTTCCGTTTTCTCCACATCCACGCCAACCTCTGCAGTTTTGGGATTTTGTTATGTGAGCCACTCTTACTGGAGTTAGATGATATCTCAAAATGGTTTTGTTTTGCATTTTTCTGATGATTAAAGATGATGAGCATTTTTTCATGTGTCTGTAGGCCATGCACCTATCATCTTCAGAGAAGCTTTTGTTTAAGTCTCTTGCCCACAATGAAATGGGATCCCTTGTTCTTTTCTTATTAATAAGTTTGAGTTCTCTGTGGATTCTAGTTCGAAAGAAGTTTGGAGACCCCTTAGGGAACTAAAAGTAGACCTGCCGTTCAGTCCTGCAATTCCTCTCCTAGGTATATATCCAGAAGACAGAAAATCATTTTACAACAAAGATATTAACACTGTAATGTTTTTTGCAGCCCAATGCTTAATTGCCCTGTCATGGAAGCAGCCCAACTCCCCATCGACCCATGAATGGATTAACAAGTTGTGGTATATGTATACCATGGAATATTATGGAGAATTAGAAAAGATGGAGACTTTACCTCTGTTATGTTTACATGGATGGGCTGGAACATATTCTTCTTTTTTTATATTAAATGATAACTATGTACATTATTGCAATTCCGGGGTACAGTGTGGTGTTTTCATATACAATTTGAAATATTTTCATCAAACTGGTTGACATAGCCTTCATGTCATTTTCTTAATTATTGTGTAAAGACAATCATATTCTACTCTTAGAAAGATTCACTTGTACCCTTGTAAGATAAACCATAGAAGTGATCCCTCCAATTACCCTCCCTCTACCCATTCCCTCCTCCCCCTCCCTCCCCTCTCCCCATATACATAGGCTGTTATTAGGTTATAGATTTCATATGAAAGCTATAAATTAATTTCATAATAGAGCTGTGTACATTCTTCTTAGTAACGTATCTCAAGAATGGAAGAAAAAATACCCACTGTACTCAGTACTATTATGAAACCAATCTATAATCACCCACACTTTCATATGAGAAATAAAACACAACTGTAGTCCAGGATGAAGGAGGAAAGAGGAGGAGGGGAGGTTGGGTGGAGGGAGGGTAATTGGTAGGACCAGTCCTGTGGTTCATATTGCAAGGGTACATGTCAAATCTGTTGAGAGTAGAGTATAAATGTCTTAACATAATAATTAAATGATTTGAAGGCAATGTCAACCAGTTTGATGTAAACATTCCAAATTGTATATAAAATCAGCACACTGTACCCCATGAATGCATTATGTACCCCATAAATGCATTAATGTATACAGTTATGATTTAATAAAAACAAAAAGGAGGAAATAAAGAAAACGAAATTACTGAGGCAAGTGAGCACCAGCAGGCTCTGGTCAGATCTCCAGACTGAGAAGCAGAATGTGGAGAAGAGACTAGAAATAGAGAGAGGAAATTACACTACTGACTGGAGCTGAAGCTACATAAAGAGAAAATGTGGATTTTTGTGCACATGTTCCCTAATTTGTCTGGACTAAAATACCGAGCTAAATCCAAAGCGAGTGATAATATGTGCTAATTATTTTCTTAGTCACTCACTTTATTGGATAAATGATTTTCCAAATTGGGGAAATGTGCCACTTTTAATGTCTTGGGGAACAAGTGTTCGAATGCTATTTCCATCTCGGGGACTTATTGGAGACATCTAGATGATGTAGCTGCGGTACTGCTCAGTGGGAGGAAAAGCAAGTCAGAATCAGATCCTTTTATTCTAAAATGTTTGGTTATAGAATTGATCTTGAATGAAGAGGATTGCAGCCCCAGTCATTCAGAGGGAGCGAGTGGGGTGCAGTCCTCTTCTTTCTCACACATAGGTATGAGAAGGAACAACTTACCTGAGGAACTTCCGGCCAGCCATAAAACTCTGAGGAGAAAAATTTAGAAGAAAAAGGGGAGGGAGGAGGAGGAAGAGCAGGCAGGAGAGTAAAGAGGAAATGTGAGAACAGAAATGTGTCGCCTGCTTTGTTTCCATAGTGAACTCAGAAGTAGAGAGAATTTTTTATTAAAATAAGAAAACCATCCCATTCTACTTATAATTTTGACATATGAAATATTCCCTAAAACTTTTTTTGTTAATATATTTGCAGTAAATGTTTGCAGTGACTCTTGCAAATATTTTCAAATATTTCAGAAATATTGCTACAAATTCTTTTTAGAACCAGTTAGTACATTTCCCTTTGTATATATGCGTATACACATACACTCTCATACATACATACATAACAGGATTGCCACGAACTCTATGGCCAACCTGTATATCACGTAATGCTATATACCATACACGGTGTTATAGTCATTTAATGTAGTGCATTCCCTAAGTTTGAAATCATTACTACACATGTTTGTAACTCAACAATCATTGGCCTTCTCATCTATTATTTTTTCACTAATTCATGCAAAGTACATACCTTATTTGGTGATAACAAAGTTATGAACATGAGGAAATAAAATCATAGACCTATGTATTTCTTTTGCTAACTCAAACCATTCGTTTCCTTGAAAGAATTTTCTGATTCACCATCTGTTAACATATGAAATGCAATTTTAGTTCTGATATTCTGGCGTGGTCATGCCAGAGAGACAATGAAACAAGATTCAGGAGACCTGGTTTTTGTTACTATATCTTTATTAATCCGTTTCAACCAGTTGGGCAATCTGTCACCAACCTTGTCAATACCCGCCTCCTTTCTATTCCTTCTTTCATTTCTGCAGTCTCTCTGAGATGAGCCCTTGTCATCTCCCTGCGGCGTTCCTGTGACAGACTCCTAACCAGTCCTTTGCCTCTTTAATTCCACAGTTTTTCATCCTTGTGCTACAGGATTAATCTTTTAAAATACTACTGTTACATTACTTGCATAGAATTTACTCTAACTAATATTCAGTCTTTATACCAGAAAAGCCACACAGTGTTTGGTGGGGACATTGAAACCCTGAGGAGAGGAGGGATAGTTGAGATTTTTTAAAAGGATATGCACTTTCTGCAGGGTTTTTTTTTTTTTTTTTTAGAATCAGTAAAATTCACACAAGCTCATATTATGGGGAAAAGCAATGTGGTGATCAAGGTTTCATCACTCAAGGCTTTTTCAAGCAATGGGGAGAAAACTGAGATCCCAGCACTTGTGGAAAATAAAGTTGTTGCTAGGGTCCAATTTATATTTTACAGGGAAAATGCTGTTATGCCCAATTGAAATTGCATTTTGCAGGAGTCACGATACAAGAGGGATACTTTGGTTACTACTTTTTCAATTTCTGGCAATAGCAACACAACTCAAATGTGTCTTATACGACTGTGTTGCTGAAATGTTTAAGGGTGTCATTGACATTAGGATAGGCTGAGTTAAAAGAAACCAAGCTCTCTTTCTTTTTTTTCTCTACTCATCTTTTCTTTGTGAACCAGTAGAGTTATGCTTTCAGCACTTTCAAATCCAGCACTTTTCTCTACTAATCCTTCTAGCAAAAGTCCTGGAGTTCCTGGTGATTGGACCTGGCAGGATGTTGGCCCTCTGAAGGTGGTGAGCACACACCTGATCCTGGGGGTGGGGCCAGGCACATCTCAAACAAATGGATGGAGCGGAGCAGTGCCCTGGGCACCCTGCAGGGAGAAAAGCCTGTCCTCAGAGGAGCAGTGTGGACTGTTGACGTTAACAGAAGTCATTCTAGATTTTTCCCAGAATATTGTGAGTAACGTAGCTTTTGTTAGCTGACTTAAGAAAATGTAGCCATTAAGTAATAGTCATGTATCAAGTGATTAGGTTGGAAATACCTTCTGAGAAAAGGACTCTTGGGCAATTTTGTCATTGCGTGAACATAGGCTGTCCTTACACGAACCCAGATGGTAGCGCCTGCTGTACACCTGGGCTGTCTGGTATGAACTGTCGCTACTGGGGCACAAACCTGTACAGCATTACTGTAGTGATACTGTACACAGGTGTAACACAATGGTAAATATATATCTAAACATATACAAGGTACAATCACAAGGCAATATTATAATCTCATGGAACCACTATATGTGGTCTGTTGTTGACCAAAATGTTGTTATATGGCACATAAATGTAGTTAGATTCTTCTGCTACATTTCTGTAGCCTCCATTGTTAGGAGAGAAATAGATTTTAGGCCCTCACCTCCAGAAGGCTGGGATTAAAACCAGTAAGTGTGTACAGTGAAAGCAACACCCATAATAAATTCTGCTAAGTATACATATTTGTTGTCAAGCCATCACAGAACTGTCATCTAGTCCCTTTCAGAGCTCAGGGACAGCTGTACTCCGCAGGCTAACGTCCCTGATTGAAGGTTTGTATGAAGGCAGATGCTTGACGTGCGTAAGGCAGTAATAAGAACCCCCAGTTGAATCAGGTGGCAAAGCTGTTGTTGAAGTAGGACCCAAAAGTGATGGCCTGAGACCTCAACCGTCTAATAATGTCGTTATGTGGGAATTTTCCAGATCATTCTAACTAACTTGTTACATATTCAATAGTAATTATTTCACACATGAAATATGATTTTTGTCTTTATTTTACACTCTCTGGTATGGACTTTAATTTTGAAGTCCGTAGTTTACTTTATAGGGTTTACTCCAGCTCAGAAATGTCCCTGTTTCACTGCGCTGTGTTCTATGGTGTCCAGCCCATGTCCTCATAGCTCTCTGGGGCTTTGAGCATTGAGATTATAAGTGAAAAGGCAAAGACGTAAGCAGGGAGATGAACTGTATTGAATGTGTGTTGTGCAGCTGATAGTAATTCAGCAAAGAGCAGATGGACAATGGCATAGCACTATGCTTTGTTTCGAGCCCTGGGCCTGTCTCCTGCTGGACTCGCTGACGCAGGGATGACCTAGGTTCAGGCCAGGGCAGAGTGCACAGCCAGGAGGAAGAATGCTGGTTTTGTTGTTGTGTTTAAACTTGAGCTCTCCAATTGCTCTGCTTTGGCTGGATGCTTTCAGCGGCGTCCGAAAGGGGAACGTGATCTTCCATCTCGTGTGTTCTTGTCTGTCCTCCACTCTGCATTCCCACTGCTGCGGAGAAGAGTATGTTTGCGGGGGCCAGTCCGTTCCATTTTCCTAACAAAGAGGAGAGCTATTTTACTAAGCAGAAGATGTATAAGCACTTCCTTCAGGGGGAACCAGATAATCACAGGTCACGACTTCGTTCATAAAAACAGAACTATTGTGTACAATTCATATAAAAAACTTGAGGGTCTTTAGTACATGTGTGATGTGAGATGCGTCTTTCATTCCCTTTGGCTAGGAAGGAAATGGCACGTGTGCAACTGTTTCAAAGAATCAGAACAAATCCCCTTATGAGGCCTTGAGAAAACCAATCTTAAGTAAGGAATTAGCAAAGATTGGGAGTTTTCTTAGATGCATGTTTATGAAAACTCATCCTGTCCTCCTTGCTTCTAAAGGAGATATTCACAAACTAGAAAATGGGTCAAGCTCTAACTCTTCATTTGACATCCTGACAGGGACCCTGGTAAATAGCTGTCTTGGCAACAGATAACACATTAAAACTGACACTTGACAAGCCATATCAGGTAAACTTGTTAATGTAGCCCAGGTGGACAATAGCGTGATTGTTCCTCAGGTGGACCCTTTGAGAGCATAAACCAATGTATGTAACTGCGAATAAACAGAACCATTGTATGTTGCCAGTAGCTGTGGCGTTTCTTGGAGAATAGATGATATATCCCTCATGGGACTTGGGCTGGTGCTTTCAGATGGTTTTACATACTTTAATATAAAATTTACTATTCTATACCAAAGGTCAATGAACTAGATAACTGGGCTCTATTTGATACACAAACTAATACAGATCACAACACATTTACACTGAACAACTGTAATTCTGAAATACAAAGATTTGTTCTTTCTCTTCTTGCTATAATTTGACGTATCTATTCTTCATCCTCTGAGATTGCAGTCCCCAACCCTTCGTCCATGGGTTGGTACCTGTCTCTAGCCTGTTAGGAACCGGACCACACAGATGTAGGTGAGTGGCAGGTGGGTGAAGCTTCACCTGTATTTAGAGCTGCTCCCCATCCCTCGCGTCACCACCTGAGCTCCATCAGCCCTGGCATTAGATTCTCAGAGGATCACAAGCCCTCCTGTAAACTGCGCCTCTGGGGGATCTAGTTCGCCTGCTCCCTATGAGAAGCTAAAGCCTGGCGATCTGAAGTGGTGATCCTCGTGCTGAAACTGTCTAGCTGCAGACAGACAAGCTCAGGGTTCCCACTGATTCTGCACTATGGTAAGTTATATTATTTCATCCTATGTTGCTATGTAAAAATATAGAAATAAAATGCACACTACATGCAATACACTTGAATTATCCCCCAGACATCTCTCACCAGACCCCAGTCCATGGAAAATTTGTCTTCTATGAAAGGAGTCGCTGCTGCTGAAAAGATCGGGACCACTGCTGTGTGAGGTCTCTCGAGCCACCTCTCCCTGCGTCTGTCTGTGTGTTTATCTTATGTTCCCCTCTGTGTACACAAAGACCACTCCATTCAGTTATTTAGCTACATAGCTGCCTCACATTTGCAATTGATACTGCAAACTTATGTTTTGTAAACATGAATAGTAAGCAGTCCTCAGAGCTGATTATTGAATTCTAAGGGTGATTTTAAGTCTTGAGTAGTCTGCTGCATTGCTTGCCTTATGAAACACTGGACATTCCCTTCGCAAATCCACAGAAATAGTACGGATGACAGTTTAAGAGGGCCATCTGCTCTTGCCACTGTACACCCTGCCATGTCTCATCCCTCGCCTCAGCCTGAGACCTACCCAGTGTTCTCACTGCTTGTACCTGCACACTCGCCTTCCTGCCTCTGAAAACAGAAATTAGCATCTGGTTAGGTGTTGTCACCTCACCTGCAGCTTTTCTAATTCCAAAGGTAATTGTTTTGCTCTTCATAAAACAAGTACTAGGAACATCGTGAATGAATCTGGGCAGTGTGGGGTACTGAGTAGACTTCACCAGCTTGCACGGTGGTTTTTAGAAAGTGCCCATTTTTTCACACACGCACACAAATAGCCTTTGTCCATCAACCTTTCGCTGTTTGCTTTAACGACAGTTAATGTGTCCCTAACCAATAGGCATATATGATTTAAAGGAACGTAGGTTGTGCCTTTATGTCTCATTCAGTATTCAAGATTTAAGGTCAGAATCATGATATTAGTAGATAAAAATATAGACTTATTTGCCCTATTATTGTTTAATGGCAGTTCTCAAATGTGCCTTTTGGAACTCGGAGGGAGTCTGGAAGGTCCAAACTATTTTCCTAACGATGCTGAGGCCTTATTTATCTTACTCATCTCATTGACATTTGCACTGAGGGTACAAACAAAAAGTAGTGATGCTCTTGTCACCTTAGCATGAATTAAGGAGGTGGCAGCAAGTGAACACTCGTACACTGTGCTCGTTGCCACCAGGGACTCACTGTGCAAAGGGGAAAAAAGTGAAAAACAAATGTCACTTCACATCCTTGATGACTGCTAAAAATATATATGTGTGGTCATAAAGAACAGTAATGAATCTGGGAGACTAAGAGGGTGGGAGAGGAATGAGAGAGAAAAATCTGCCTACTGAGTACAGTGTACACAATTCTGGTGACAGGGACACTGATAGCCCTGACTTGAGCGTGACACAGTTGAGCCAGGTAACAAAAATCACCTGTACTCCCTGAATTTTTTTGAAATAAAAAAAAGAAATCCTTGATAAAGCCATTAGAAGTTATTTTGTACAGTACTAACCCTTGAATAAACATCTTTTGAATCTGTGTGGCAGAATAGGAAGCATCCCTACTGCACCTTGGCTGTGTACTGAAGGTGGGCTTGAAGAAAAGTACCCAGGCCATTGTGTGAGTTGCGAGCTCAAGGAGGTGATCTTTTCCCCGATAGAACACTTTTCTCACTTGATGAAAAAATTACAACTCATCCTTAATTCTACTGGGCATTTTCAGATATTTTCTTGAACAGGAACAGAGTGAGTTTACCACCTCCAGGGAGATGAGTGACAGTATTTGCCAATGATGAAGTTTAAGTTTCCAGTTATGCCATTTGGGAAAGATGGTTAACTATCCAATACTTGAAGACTTTTCTGATGAAATTAGTTCCATTAATAAATGTGACATTTAAATATCATTTAATAAAATGAATCCATGGTTAGAACATCTCCATGTTTCAGCAGACCCTTACTGTCAAGGCACCGCTGTAGAAGACTATGACCAATCTACTCCTGGGCCAGAGAGCCAGTCAACGTGCAAGATGTGTCCATTGATGTTAGCGCTATAAAACTGACATTTTCAACTTTCCTGGAATATCAAAGGATACTAAAAGGTTATGAAAATACTTCTCCTTTTCAACCTAGATATCTGTGTGAAATTAGATTTTCTACGTATACTACAACTGAAAAGGAATGTTGAATGGAGAAGCAAATACTTCAATTGGACTTCCATTCATTAAAGCCTGCTGTTTTAAAAATGTGGAAAATATACAACTAACACTGTCCTCACCTTTTTACTTTTGGAAAATACAATTATTTTACATAAGTGGACTCATTTCTATTTTAAAAGAAATTTAAAATTTTCTAATTTCTGGTGTGGTAAATAATATGCAGTTATTTCTTCATAGCTATGGTTTCTATATGGGCAGATACGGAACTACAGATCAAAGCTATAAAAGAATGGCTGCCTCTGTACTGAACATGTGCACAGACGGTTTTCTCCTCTCATTATTCCCTGAACAATACAGTATACAGTTATTTACATTGCATAGGGTATCATGTGTAATCTAGAGATTATCAATGGATAATGTGTATAGGCTATATGCAAATACGAACCATTTTATATTACATAAGGGCCCTGAGCATTCGTGGGTTTTGGTGTTTGAGGGTATTCCAGAACCAACCCTCCATGCATATTAGAGATGATTGTGGATAACTACAATCATGAAGTTCTCTGGATTCTCACTGATTTTATCATTTAAAGGAGTTCTGAGACCAAATCATTGGAACTACAACTAGTCTAATATTTTCATTCTAAAATAATAGATTTTTAATAACAAAATATAGAATTGTAAAAGATTAGAAGTTAAAAAATTGGCAAATAAAGTTGGTTTACTGGAATACACAAAGTCCAGGTAATTCTTGACAGAAAGTAACATCTTTGCCATTGTCAAACTGTGTGACATCAAACCAATTCTGCCATCATTCAAGCTAAAGCGTCAGCCTGTGAGGCTACTTCTTTTTTTTATTATTATTATTAAATGATAGCTGTGTACATTATTGCAACCATGGGGTACAGTGTGGTGTTCTCATATACAATTTAAAATATTTTCATCAAACTGGTTAACATAGCCTTTGTGTCATTTTCTTAGTTATTGTGTTAAGACGTTTATATTCTACTCTTAGAAAGATTCACTTGTACTTTTGTAAGATAAACCATAGAAGTGATCCCTCCAATCACCCTCCCTCCACCCATCTACCCCCCTATTCTTAGGCTATAATTAGGTTATAGCTAGAAATTAGTTTCATAATAGGACTGTGTACATTGGATACTTTTTCTTCCATTCTTGTGATGCTTTGCTACTTCTGTCCTTTCATTCTGAAGTCAGAGTCCGTCAGAGAGACAAGGTGGGTATTTAAAATATAATGATCTTGCTTTGAAATGAATATCCCTTAGTTTTGATTGAGCTTCTTAAGGGTCCAAACTGCAACATCTGTTCCTTTAAAATTTTAAGAAAGAGCAGTTTCTTTCGTGAGAGACAGGCATTTCCCTCTGAACTGAGAGGGACCACTCCCATGTCTAATTGAGAGGTTGCAGTCTGAGAATTGAAGAAATCAAAGGGACTTTGTAATATGACTTTACTCTCCCCAGAGCACAGATCAAAGTGGCCCCTGGGCACTTTCTAACAGACAAGGGTCTACCCTACTCTTGATACTGGTGGTCAGTTAAAGTAAAGTGTGCAGTAGTGAGTATGTGATCATCATTTCAGTAGTTCATAGCTATAGACTTGGTGAATTTTTATGTTTTTTTCCCCTGGATAGTTTGATATTATAGGAAACATAATAAGTTTATGTGCTTTTATTACTTATTTAAAAGTGATTCCTAGGGACAAATCATTGAGGAAGTTGGTTGTGTCATACTAGATTCCTTTAAAGTCATATACGTATGTGTATATATATATATACATATATATACACACACGCACACACACTCTCTAGTGTCCTACCTAGAAGTGTGATCTGTACTCAAAAACTGGCTTTGTTATGATAAGTTATCTTTCTTTACTGAAATTCCCTTACCTGTAAAACAGAGATAATCATAGTTTATACATAATATGGCATTTCTGAAAATTAAATTGCATGTGGCTAAAACATAAAGGGGGCTGAATCAAATTAGCTAGTAGTTATTGCTGTAGTGTCAACATCTACATAATCTTCATATTCTTAGAAAAAAAATTTAAGAGGAAAATTAGCTAAGACTGTGGTTTGATTTTGTTTTCTGTTTTCTAGCAGCTTTTAATTTGGGACGATATAGATATTATAATTTTTCTTTACCCTAATAATTTTTATTGATCTGACTACTTTAAATTTTGAAGAAGTAGTCCTGAATTCCTGAAAAAAACTCTTCATGTTTTTTCTTTAGCTCATTTTGATTACATTTTGTTCACATGGCTTCTACTCTTACTAAATTTGCTATTATCCACCTGTTTGCTGATTCCAGAACTATTTTGACTTTCTGTTCACCACTGTCTGACTCCCACCGGCCACTGTTGGTAATCACTTCCTTCTTTGGTCTACCCCCCTGCCCCCTCCGCTTTCTCTGAGTCCTTTTTAGTGTTGGATGGAATCTTTTTCTCCACTCACACCCTAACCTCTACCTTTGCTAATATATTCTAGAAGTCCAACTGAAATCATCCTTCATTTTCTGTTTCATACCCTCTACCCAAGTGATAGCATCTGTTTTTTTATTTGGAACTATCTTAAAGTGTTTACTTTAGAATCAACAGTTTCTGTAGCAACTTTTTTTAGCTTTTGACTCACGTTTCCATGCACCTCATACCTAACATGACTGTAACCTAAAAAATTATCTGCCTTCCTAAACCTTCTTTTGTAATCCTTTTAATGCTTAGTCACTCATTTACCGTTGTCCTCATATACAAAGCCTTCCAAACTTATCCAACATTCTCCAAATGCCTTTATATCTAAGAAGTCATTAATTCTTATAGAATGATGTTTTATAATTTGTGGCTATATCTCAAATCAGTCTCCTTTTTTGATTGGCTTTGCTTGGTTTAGACTTTCAGGAAATTTTAATTTAAGGACTATTGCACCTCTCTGATTTGCATATTCTTGCCGTTCAAGTTCATAATCCATCCTGCTTCGTTATGTACATTCCTCAGCGTTCTGGTAGGGTCACTCGTTGCCTGTCAATCTCAGTTGACTTCCTAGGACATGTAGGACAAAATTCAAACATGCAGTAAGCTGTAGGACAATCTCAGTTCTGATTTACCCATCCAGCTTTATCACCTACTTTTCTTCATTATTTTTATAAATCATTCCCTCATTTTTATTTTAGTGATGAATAATTGACATGAAATAAAATGTGCACAATTAAAGTATACCGTTTGATAAGTTTGGATGCAAGTATTCAACACGAGACCATTATGATCACCAAGATAAGAAACATACTTTCACCCCCCAAAGTTTCTTTGTGCCCCTTTGTTTCCTCACCCTGATCTCTATAATCCCCACCCCCTGATAATGATGGATCTGCCTTCTGCCACTATAGATTGACTTCCATTTCCTAAAATTTTATATAGATGGAATCATATAGTATTTCCTCTTTTTTGGTGGGGAGGGGTCTGGCTTCTTTTACTCAGCCTGATTTTGAGAGCTACTTTTGTTTCCTAGATTAACAGTTTATTCCCTCTTATTGCTAAATAGAAATCCATTTTATTGATACGTCACAATTTGTCCATTTTTTCCCTGTTATTGTACATTCGGATTGTTTCCATTTGGGAGATTTTTACAAGATAAGTGACTATTTGTGTAGAATTGTTTCCTTTCTCTTGACTAAATACCTAGGAGTGGAAGGCTGGATCATATTGATGGACATTTTACTTTCTTATGAAATGACCAGACTGGTTTTCAAAATGGTTGTAACGTTTTATATTCCCACCAGTGGTGCATGAGAGTTGTAATTAATTACCCTGCCTCCTCAGCAACATTTGACATGCTCAGTCTTATTAATTTTAGCCACTTAAATAGGTGTGTAATAGCATTTTACTGTGTTTTAATTTCTTTTTCCAATTACAAATGATAGTGAGCATGTTTTATGTTTTATTTGCTTTATGCCTTTCCTGGGGAATGATTTCTTCAAAAAAATTTGTCCTATTTTAAATGGATATAATGGACATTTTGTTCTAGAATTTTGAATATTTTTTAATATTCTGGATATAAGTTATTTATCAAATATGTGACTGTTATCCTCAAGTCTGTCTTTTTATTCTCTGAATAGTGAGAAATATTTAACTTGAAGTTCAATTCATCAATCTTCTAATTTATAGATCCTGTTTTTGTTATACTATTTAAGCAATCTTTGCCTAACCCAGAGTTTTAATGTAGGAGTTTTACAGTTTTAAGATTTACATAGATGTGGACATAATTTTTCATATCATTAGGAAATGTGAAATCTATGTTGGGGTGATAAGAGAAGCTCATGAATGAGTAGTTTTCTTTGTAAATTATTTTCTTATGAAGACTGTATTTAACATAGGCATCCATGATAATATGTATAGTAGGCAGAAAAATGGTGCCCCACATGTGTCCACACTCTAATCCCCAGAACCTGTGTGTATGTCACTTTACAAGGCAAAAGAGAATTTGCAGATATGATTTAAGTTTCTGGAAGCTGGGGAGGAAAGGTTATTTAGGTGGGCTCAGCATAATTCTAGTTCATAAGTGCAGAGAACCTCTCCCATCTAAGGTTAGTGAGAGATGCCATCACAGAAAAAAGGGTGGGACAAAAGGGATAGGGAAATGTGAACTCGCTGGTCTAGAAGGTAGACAAGAGCCACAAACAACAAATACTTGTGCCTTACAGAAGCTTGAAAAGGCAAGATTCTCCCCTACAGTCTCCAGAAAGAAATACAGCCCTACTAACAACTAGGTTTTAGTTTTGGGGAACCTTTATCAAAATTTATCTTTAGAACTATAAAATAATAAACTTGTGTTTTTAAGCCACAAAGTTTGTACAATATTTGCAATAGCAGTGACAGAAAACTAATTTGAATATCCTTTTTTTAATTGCTGTTCCTTTGATTAAACAAAAACCACTTTTTTCATTTAGCAACGTTTTTTGTCAATGAATAAAAAAACTTTGCATTACAATGAATATTGCATACATTGAATTTACATACAATGAATATTTATTGTATGACAGTCAGAGAACAAGGGTTAAAACCTTGAATGATAAAATAGATTCCATGCATATCCTACCATCTAGACATAATGTCTACTTACAAATAAATACTTGGGCTTTTGTGGTGGTGGTGATTTTAAACAAAAAATGGCAGTGTACCAAAAATACAGTATTATATCTGCACTTAATACATTATGGCCATCTTTTGTATTTTTTTCATTATATATGTTTGTACAGCAGTTTCAGCAAGGCCTCTAATGTTGGACATTGGCATTGTTTCCAACATATTTGTGTTTTCAACATATTCTACTATTATAAAAATATGTAAATGTCTTGTTTTTAAATCTATAAATGTCTATTTTTCTTATTCCTTCTTCTTTTCTTTCCTCATCCCTTCTTTATATCATCTTTTTCGTAGTTAAAAATATCTATTTAGAAAAATAGTCTTGAGGCTCAGCACCCGTAGCACAGTGGTTACAGCTCAGCCACATGCTGGGGGGTTCAAACCCAACCGGGGCCAGCTAAACAACAATGACATCTGCTACAGTGGTGCCTGTAGTCCCAGCTATAGGACTTCCCTTGGGAGGCCGAGGCAAGAGAATTGCTGAAGCACAAGAGTTGGAGGTTGCTGTGAGCTGTGACGCCACAACACTCTGCCAAGGGTGACATAGTGAGACTCTGGCTCAAAAAAAAAAAAAAAAGGAAAAAAAGAAAAATAATCTTGAAAATAAAGATAAATATAAATAAGAAAATAACGGTTACCTCTATCTATTGTTGAAACTTGGTAGTGCCAAATATTTTTAATTTTTGTTTTAGTACATGGTTTATATGAAAAGTTTTAGTATTTTTTTTAACAAGCTATCATCAATATTCTCACAAGTCATTGTTATGAAAGGCTACATACTATTCAACCATAGAAATATTTTATTATTTAACATATGACCTGCTAATAGATAATTTTTTATTTTTGATATTATAAATATTGCTGAAAGCAGTAGTCTTATATATTGTTCTACACTTTATTTGACAAATTCCTTTGTTTATATGCATTTTATGTATACACATTTATGAGGGTACATGTGAACCTGATTATTTTCTTATGAACTTTTTATAGGTGTGTTTTCTTTTCCAAAGGAATGTGTAATTTGAAAGACTTAGACTCATTGCCAGATTATCTTCAAGGAAATTTTAATTCAGATCATAACCAGCAGGGTACCAAGGACATATGCTGCTTGCCACCACCTCTACCATGTTGCTTAGAGAATTCATGTTATATACAGGCTTCCACAATTCAAGGAAGGGGATGTTTCCCATTTGTCTGTGGTAAATTATGATTACTATAAACCAGTGGTTGGTCGGTCTGTCCTTCCTTCCTTCCTTCTTTTCCTCCCTCCCTCCCTCCCTCTCTCCCTCCCTCCCTTTTCAGTGAATCTTTTAGAAATGGGAACAAAACCCAGTTGTGGCCAAAATATTGTACTTTCTAAAGCTTTATGTTTGTTTATTTACTTTGCTTCAAAAAATAGATGTAGGGAACCCCTCTTTCCCTCCCCTAGATTGTATTTATCAAGATTGATGATAGGGTTTGGGTTTGGGGGTATTAATTTTTCTTTCTTTTAAATTTTCATATTGAGCCTTGGCTTCCTAAATCCCATCGCCATGAAGTCACACAGCATGCCTCATGCTTGCAAATATTTTACTGGACCATTTCATAGTTCATTAAAGGAACCACATTCTAAATAGCTCATCTGAGAATAAGAACACCATGAGGTGCTACAAAGCTGTTCTGTAAGTTTAGCGTAACTACTCAGGCCTCTGGTTAGCCATAAAATCATTAGCTGTGACTGGGTCATTAGTATGATAACATCTCCGTTGGTACATGTACATCAGTCCAAGGAAATTCTGTTCATTTTGCTCTATGCATCTCAAGTAAGAGTCAGCATTTGTGAGCTGTTCTAGCAATTTTCCCCTGTTCTCTTTGGAAAGTAGCATTCCAGGTGTATTTATCTTTCTAAGAACACTGGAGGGTATTCCCCAGTTTATAGTGATTGGCACTATGGACTGATGTGATGTCTGTATCTCCTTCCTAGAATACACCCTCCATTCCCTCTCCCCTTTCCCTGGATGTGCACTGATGCCCTGATCTGCAGATTCAGGGATCAATATATTTAAAAAGCTGCAAGTTAAAAAGAATACATATGCATGAAAAGTATCCAGAACATTTCCAATTTTTACACTATTTAAATGTTATAAGGCAATAGATTTGGGGAATAGTATTTTCATTTAATAAATGGAGTGAAAACTGCTAATATCAGACCTCTCTTGGCAAAGGCTACATGTGGAAATTAAACTAAATATACCTTTATAATTACTAAGGAAAGGGCAAAAATTACAGGCAGGTTCTCTGTAAAATGTTGAAAATAAAAATACTTGAAGAAGTTTGTTGAAGCCTCAAGCCGTTTTACTGTTCAAAAGTACTTAATCTTTTATGTAATAATTTGAAATGCTGTTTTTCTTTAAAAAAAAAAAAAAGGCGCCTATAATACTCATTGTACCTTGATCAACTTGGTAGTTTAATACATTCATTCCCGCAGACAGATGAGTTTTTGCTCACAATATTTTGAACTGCCATGTGAATTCATGCCATAGTCCACCATGCCTGTCAGTTTGAAGACGCTTAGGCTGTATTTTTAAGTTAGCTTTGAAATAAAATATCTTTGCTCAAGTTTCTTCCCTCGAGTCATTTCAGTCTCTCTGAGCCCAAGGCCACTCCAGTGACAATAGCAAGAACTTTCTACTATAGGGAGAGCTGATTTTGATCCAGACACCATTTTAAATCCTTCACGTACATTTTTTCTTATAGTTCGTACACCAGCTGTGTGAGGTTGGTTCTTTTGTTCTTTATATTTTATAAATTTTTAGACATATTATCCAAAACCTAGAGATTTAGTCCATTTCCCTGCCTCACATTTGTTTTGGAGCCAGTATCAGAAGCCAGATCTCTTCCCTGCACCTTTGAAATTCATGGCCAGCCATTCCACCTGTCCTCGGACAGTTTCTTTCTTTTTTTTTTTATATATATTTTTATTAATTGATAGCTGTATACATTAATGCAAACATGGGGTACATTGTACTGTTTTCATATACAATTTGAAATACTTTCATCAAGCTGGTTAACATAGATTTCATGTCATTTGCTTAGTCATTGTATCAA
>CAUYQV010007594.1:0-60193 GCA_963574575.1 Galagoides demidoff
GCACAGGGGAAGAACTAAGTTGGAAGTCTCTCTATTTCATGGGCCCTTTGTCTAGGGGTTTATATTACATTTGGGGGCAGGACTTGGTACTTGCAAAAACATCTTTTCAAAGTTAATGAGTGCATTAGCAAATGAATGAAATGTTGTACCTCCTCCACTAGGGAAGGTTATCTCAGGGAAAGGATTAGGGTGTGTGCTCCCTACTCAAGGTGGAATTACCCAAAGGTTTCAGGCTGCTTGTTTAAGACCTTGCTAGAGCCCAGAGGGTGAGGCCTGGAAAAAGTAGCCTGTTTGTGCCTGGAAATGGGGGTCTGATTTCTGAGCTCAAGCAGGCCTAGAGATGGGGCAATCCCTGTCCAGCCCTGAGCAGGGCGAATCCTGTATCACAAGCACATATTCTGATGAGGAGATAATCTAATGTGGTTAAAACCAGAAATAATTAACATACTAACCTGGCCTGAGATTCTCTGATATAGTAAACACTGCAAAGATGGATGGAAATGATGTGCATGATATGATTCATTAGACTTTATTTTAAAATAAGGTATTCATCAAGATGTTGTAAATTAGGGTGGCGCCTATGACTCAAGAAGTAGCCCGCTGGCCGCATATACCGGAGGTGGCAGGTTCAAACCCTGTGCCAGCCAAAAAATGCAAAACAAACAAAAAAAAGTTGTAAATTACTGGAGGACATTTCATATAGAATGATTACAGCAAAATTCTAAACTTTGCTTCTTAAAAAAAAAAAATAACTAGAGCACAGTGGCACCTGTGGCTCAGTGAGCAGGGCACCGGCCCCATATACCAAGGGTGGTGTGTTCAAACCTGGCCCTGGGCCAAACTGCAACAAGAAAAAAAATAGCCGGGCATTGTGGTGGGCACCTGTAGTCCCAGCTACTCCAGAGGCTGAGGCAAGAGAATCACCAAAGACCAAGAGCTGGACGTTGCTGTGAGCTGTGACAGTATAGCATTCTACGGAGGGCAACAAAGTGAGACTCTGTCTCTTAAAAAATAAACAAACAAACAAACAAAAACTAGAACATTTCTTCAACTGTGATTATTAAAGAGTAAGTTTTACTACTGACTGTCTCTTCCCTTTTCATCTTATATATTAGAGCATTCAGAGCAAGATTTAGTGATTATAATAAATGAGAGGTCAGGTGGACTTATTTATAAATATCATTATCTATCCCTGATTTAGACTATGAACTCCTGGATAGCTTTCCCATGATCCAGATTGATTTATTCTTTTTACTTATTATAAGTTATATATACACATATATACATATGTCTCTATGAGCTAATTCAAATCTTCAGAGGGAATAAAAAGAATAATAGGAATATACTTTTTTTGAATGGTATCTGCTAGAGATTTTACCTAAGTTAACTACTTTAATCCTCAGAACAATACAATGACAGCACAGTAAAGATTTTAGAGATAAAGAGTTTCCAACTTTCTAGAAACATTAAGCAGTTTCCTGGTGTCACTTTGTGATCCAGATTCATTCCAGGTTTCCAAAGGCTAAACTGGAGCTCTTCCAGTCCTGCCACTCACCTCCCAGCCGCCTTCAGGCAACTAGAGGGAGAACAGAGCAACTACTCAAACCTAAATGTGCACAGAATAGTGTCCAAAACACGGTGCCATAACTACCTGCCTCTTTATTTCTTGTTACTGTTTCACAATAGCCTTTCTCTAAGGGTACCACTGGATTCGATTTTCAGTCTATCTGACGACCTCCACTTATTAAGAAAATAAGCAGGACAGGAAGAAAAGTGTGAAGGATGATCAGGGGTGAGAATAGCAAGGAGCATTATAATGCTAATGAGGGCAAAGGTCAGTCTCTCCTGCTTAGAGTAAGTGCCAGGCCCAGGGGGAAGATGCTGTTGTCCCAGATGCACAATTAATTTGTTTCCCTAAGCCCCTGGAGGCTTTCTCCTTCTTGTTCTGATTGCAGTCTATTGCTGTGGTCCTGGCCAATCAGCTTATTGATACCCAGAGCCCAGGAAGTCTAGCGTGCTGAAAAGAGGACAAGCTATCTCCTTCACCTTATTTGTTAGCCCAGAGACTAATTTGTATGCAAAATGGCCATTTTCCTGGTAATCTACCTCTTCACTCTCTAAGGAATGACAAGAAATTTAACTCAGTTCGGCCATTCCCTTTTCCCCCTTTGGCATGCTCTGGGGCAAGATGCCTGAGCAATGTTCATTCTCCCAAAATCATTTTACCCAGATGGCAGGTGCATTATATGGCAGGCCATTTATGTGAGCACACAAAGACTGGTGAAATAGAAAAGCTTCTATAGCTTGTATTAGAAAAAGGTAAAAACAAAAGAAAACCAAAAAAAACTTTGTTAGCACTGGTCCTAAAAGCAAGGAGCACGGAATTGAAGTGGAAGCAGGGGCACACAGGTCCAGGGTTACTGCTGAATAAAGTATTTGAAATATGCTCTTTGGATGAACCTAGGTTTATATATGCTCTTTAAAAAACACACTGGAAGATCTGACATAACTAAACCTACATTTCTACATATCTTTCCACTTGGACTTCACATTGGATGTCTCTTTTGGATTGGGTATGACCTCCCAGGTTTTTGTAGTCCCTACTCCAAATAAAATATAATCATCCCTGTTTAAACTTTGCTATCTTCTCTCTGCTATGTTAGTCACTCTCCTGGGTTTTGAAATTTGCTCATTCTGCCTTAAGGAAAATGCCAAAAGCCAATTAAAATGTTAGTGGGAGAATGTTAAGTGGTGCAGTTTAATGGATTTTGAATTAGAATAAGGCATACGTGATCTAAAGGTTTTTTTATAAAAAAAAAAATTCTGTGGGCTAGATATTATAGTAGGCAATATAAATTTATTCCCATTTAATTTTCATACAAACCCTTCATGGTTTCTCAGTTTCACATTTGGTGGTGGAAACATTAGATCTAAGAAAGTAAAAAACTAAAAAAAAAAAAAAAAAATTTCCAGGGTCAGATGGTGACTAAGTTCAAACCCTAATGATTCTCTCTTCTGTGAAATATCCAAAAGACCTAAATTTGTACAGAGGAAACCCAGGAAATAACACTTGTTATGGAGGATAGTGTGGGGCTCTGACCCTGAATCCCTCCCTGGCCTCTGCGTTACTTATCCCCTCTGAGATTAAGTTGCTTCAGCCATTCTTTTTCAGAGTAATATTCTGACTTTTGTTCTCTTTATTTTCAAACTTCAGCACACCTAACGCTAAACTTTCCCCCCAAACTGTCCTAAACATTTATGGATGCTTTATTTATGCTCACACTTTTCTTTCATCTTGATCAGACTTTCTCCCTTGGTTGATTTGTATCCTCTCAAATGCGTTCTCTGAACTGTGGGTAGAATAAACTATATCTACTCCCAGTAACCTGATTACTCTTATACAGCTTGCTTCATGTTTCATTACAGTCGGTTGTTTATGTTTTTATGTATTTTACCAGATTTTGAATAACCAGCAAGAGGCTTTTATACTACTTGGAATTCTAAGAAGTTATAAAGCATATAACCATTAAGATATGTTTAATTAAATTGATAGATTGAATAAGAGAACATAGAAATAAAATAATATAAAGACTATTTGATTTGGGGTTAGTTAATAGTCAATTATTTTATGACAGGGTATTTGATTTCATTTAGATATATTTTATATCTGAGTGGCATAAAACCATAGTGGAGTATATTTGAAATAATCATATTTTTATTTTGTTAAATAAAACAAAAACCTCATACTCTGAAAAATATTATAACATGATATTAATAACTTTAAAATCTGGAATCAGATGCAAGAAAAAGCACTGATTTTTCTGTCACACAAACAAGCAAATTTAGATTTTCATATGATATTTTATTTTTTAAAAACATTTTTTAGAGACAAAGTCTCATCCTGTCACCCAGCCTGGGGTGCAGTGGTCTACTCATAGACCACTGCAGCCTTGCCTCTGCCCCCCAAAGTGTTAGAATTACAGGTATGTGACACTGTATTCTACCATAAATACCTGCATAAATTCATTTTCAAAGGTACTATCGGGTGGTGCCTATGGCTCAAAGGAGTAGGACGCCGGCCCCATACGCCAGAAGGTGGTGGGTTCAAACCCAGCCCCAGCCAAAAACTGCAAAAAAAAAAAAAAAAAAAAAAAAAGGTTCTATGAGGATAGAAAAAGGAATCAAACCAAATTAAGATAACTCTCTAACCTTTTAATACATTAAAGAGAGATATTTGATGAGCATATGCAATACCCTTTGTATGACTATGAAAATGAAAGACAAAAGATGACGTCTGTTATTCAGTAATCAAGGTTGATGAGGCAACAGAACATTGTAATAAAACATGAAAGGTGAGAGAACAGGATGTTCTATTGATTCATTCTGTGTCCTTTGGCAAGCCTTGAATCTTACCTGTTTGATGCCTCTATCAAATAAGCTGCTGATACATGTACAATTTAGGGGTTCTTCTAGTGCTAGTATTTATAAACATTTCTATGTAAAAATATTCTAATGTCTTTAAATCTAAACATGTCTCCCAAAGAACAGAACAAATATGGGCTCTGTAAATATTATCGGTTAGGTTACATCAGTCTATGACTCCAAATTATCTGTGGAGAACAACAGAGAGAACTCTGAGGGGCAGCTAAGATTTTTCAAAACAAAGGAAGATATATTCAATCTATGTTGGAAACTATGGCAATTAGTAGCTCGAGATATTTTAGTTTCAACACTGGATCCAGTTGTATTCTTTTCAAGGATGCCCTGTCTTTATAAAGCTGGGCTCTTCCCGTTGCTGTAATAAAAGGCAAGTATCAATATAAAGCAAGAAAGTCAACGTGAAACAGCAAATTAGAGCAGCACGGTGTAATCTGATTCCACGTGTTGAGAGAGTAGCGTTCCCAAAAGGCACTCTTACTAGTAAGTGTAATTATTTAAGGATAAAATAAAAATTCCTTTTTTGTCACTTGTAGATTTTTTTTTCAAATTTAAGATAGACACATTTATTTAGTATTTGAAATTTATAATAAACGGAACTGTCCAGTCTTTCTTTTGGCCTTATATGTGCCATGAAAAAATTACTGGGATGCAAGAACCCTGTGAACTAAGAAAACATGAAAATACCAGGTATAAATCATTTCAAATAGGAGTCTCAGTTGTCATATGTAATGTGATTATCATATTGTTGATCAGAGTTATGTTGGAGTCAAACTTTCATTTCAGAGATAAAAACTATTTATGCTGAGGAAAGACATTGCTTTCCTTTCTAGAGTTACAAACCTGGTTAGTTTCAGGTTGTTCAGGTTGTCTGCTCTGAGGTACAAAGACAGGCTAATTGTTTTTTCAAACCCTTTTACAATATAGATATTTCTATATATTAAAATATATAAATAGGCTCGGTGCCTGTGGCTCAATGGGCTAAAACGCCAGCCACATACACCTAAGGTGGCGAGTTCGAATCCCCAGCCCGGGGCCACCAAACAACAATGATGGCTGCAACCAAAAAATGGCTGGGCATTGTGGTGGGCGCCTGTGGTCCCAGCTACTTGGGAGGCAGAGGCAGGAGACTCGCTTGAGCCCAAGAGTTGGAGGTTGCTATGAGCTGTGATGCCATGGCACTCTACCCAGGGGGATAGCTTTAGGCTCCGTCTCAAAAAAAAAAAAAAAAGAATTCTGCAAAATGTTTATTACAGGAATAAAAATAAATGGAAATTTGTTTTGTATCTTGGTAAAATATAAAATATTTTAATAAAGTTATGTTGAAGTTGTAAGGTAAGAATCATTCTAGCATTAGAACTCTTAAAAATTGTACAATAGTCTGTTTTTCTCTAATTTAGGGTAATTATAGCTTACATAAGAGAATGCTAGCCCACTCAGAAAGTACCCATTTACATCTGTTATTGTGAAAAGTTTATCTCATGTAACCTAAACACCTTTCCTGAATTATATTCAGTGAATCCACTATATGTCTATGATTATTCCCTTATCAGCCCTAATCTTTCTTTCGTAATCTAATTGATATATGACAGTTCAAAATTTCAAACTCCTCTACTTTTGCTATCACTTTAACTTACAAAATAGTCGACCAAATTACCCATTTTCCAAATCCAGTATTTCATCCTTAATGATGAAAAGTGGAGAATATGAAATAAGGGCAACCACCACAAAGTTCTTTCAATGAGCTGCCCTTTTTTCCTAGTAAATCCTAAATATGAGTCTGATTAATTAACCAACTAAAATTTTAGGACGCATCCCTTACTTTAGAAAATTTATATCATTATAAATGTGACTCTAGACTTAATCCAACTAAAATCAAAACCTTCACCAATCTCTTCATTGGGCAGGAATCTCAGACCTTGTGAAGCATATTCTCAGGATTAACCCTCCATCTCAAAGAAGCCTCACCCTCTCCTAAACCCGTCTTGGAAGGCAAAAACAGACAAATCAGCAATATTTTCTTCTTTCAGACAAACACAATCTTAAATAATGTAATCACACTATTAAAATGAGTGTCTCTTTCCTATTTATTATTCTGCAAGTCACAAGTAGATTACAACATTAAAAGAGATTCCATGTTGGAAGATATTTGCCAAAATAATGTGACAAATTTTACTAGTATCAGAAGTCAAACTACTAGGCTCTGCGCCCATAGCTCAGTGACTAGGACACCAGCCACATATACCAAGGCTGGCAGATTCAAGCTGGCCCAGGGCAGCTAAATAATAATGATAACTCCAACCAAAAAATAGCTGGGCGCTGTGGTGGGTGCCTGTAGTACCAGCTTCTTGGGAGGCTGAGGCAAGAGAATCTCTTAAGCCCAAGAGTTTGAGGTTGCTATGAACTGTGATGCCAGGACACTCTACCGAGGGCAACATAATGAGACTCTGTCTTAAAAAAAAAGTCAAACTTCTATTAACACAAATGACAGTCTTGATAGTCAGTAGACTAGGTTGAATTATAGGGTTTTTTGCTGTTTGTTTTATTAAATAGTAGGTAAACATTAATCTTTATTTTTCAAAACTGCAAAATCCCTTTCTGCTCTGGCTTCTCAAAGTAGCATGTGTTATCAATTCTCACAGTATGAATGGCACAGGAATACTCAAATAGTTGCAAGGTTTCATTAGTCTCTTTGTCACTGAAATAGCCTACCTATATATGGTGAAAGAAGAAACACAACCAGGGGGCCTTCATTACATGGTACCAGAGCCCATTTTCCTACTTTATGCATACCATACTTCCAAAATACTTCAGTTTTCAGCTTTTCCCTTTGCTGACAGTAGCACTCACCCACTTCTTGCCCAGGCCAGATTTATAATTGATCTCCAAAACTCTGCTGCAATTGCTCAAAATAGTCCCTAGTACCCCATACGCTCTTTGTCTTACTACCCCGAGTCCACTGGTGCCAACTGCTGCAAGATACTCTGCAGCAATCCACTCTTCTTAATAAGCAAGGTTCGTTGACCACCATGATCCTGAGAAACAGGCAGGACAGACATTATTGTCATTATAATTTACACATCCATAAATGAAGCAGCCATGTCATCTTGTCCTTGGGATCATAGGGTAGTAGACGGAAGAGCAGGACTTCCAAAACAAATGTTTTTACTACCAGATCATACTTTGAACCCTTTAAATAAAATTACACAAACAAATTGTATAACTAAAAAATCATCTGCCAATGTCAAATTCTGAGGAAGGGGGGAGGTCCATGAAAAACTTCCCTTCATAAAAGGTAAAGACTGATTTGTATACATATTTGGTTAATAACTAGACTATATTTAATGGGAGCACTAAGGTTTCACTCAGTCTGTGGGACATAAGTTTTAATATAGATAACCACACTAGGTGTAAAGTTGAGCATTACCCATAACCTGCCTAACAAGTTTTGATAACATCACAATTTAAGAAACTTTTTCTCCAACTGAGCTATTGGGTTAGACAGAGACAATATCTGAAGAGAAGCACAAAATTTTTAAGGAAAAATATACAAGTATAAATTTAAATTATACTTAGTCATCTTTTAAAAAGCTACCTCTCTGAAAAATGCAATTACCTAAAATTAAGACAATCACAGAACACCATAAATGTGTGATCATTACACACATCTACTTCTTAAAGTCTATAGAAAGAAAAAAGGATAATTTACAAATATATTCATCAAAAGAAGTTATGATGAGAGCTGGTATATTTAGTTCATTCAACCTGTACTTCAAGTTAGCTCTTGATTAGTTTACATTCAAGAAACAAAATTTTCATGTTTTAGGCACTAAGTTCTAAGGCAAGTTAGGACTGTCCAAAGCATGACATTCTCATCTCACACACATCTTTGTTTATTCCTATTTCTAGTTTGTTCTCTCCAGCCATGGACCTTCATTTGGGTACCCTGCCTATGTGTCGTGGAAATACTACTCATAAAGGAGTATAATCAGAAGATTATACGGTAAAAAGAAATAAGTTAATAATCAAAAATTTCCCCTAGTATTCTGGGCACCAAGAACTGAAATGCAAAGTTCTGATTTCAATGCTATTTGAAGTATACTAGGATTACACTATAAACAATGTTCTAAAAGAAAGTCAGAGCACATGAAATCACATTTAAATAGCAGACTGTCAGTGGTACCAAACTGGTTTATTAGCTTAATAATGATAATGACGACAATAGCAGCAGCAATATTTAAAGGCCGACTGAGGGCCAGGACTATGCTAAACACTTTACATACACTGACTCAGACATTATCTCATCTAATTTCACAGCACTATGAGGAAGACACTATTAGCTTCATCTTTTTTCCTCATTAGGGAGGAAACTCAAAAGAGTTGAGATAACCTGCCCAGTGTCACATAGTTAGTATACATGGAGCTAGACTTCAAACCGTGGAAGAATGGCTGACTCAAGTATATTGCCTATTCATTTACATAACAAGTATTTAAATGCCTACCATGTGCCACACGCTTTCTAAGCACCCATATTACATTGTTTTCACCTAGTAATGTGGATGGATTAGTAATCTTCACAACTATTTACAGGAATTACTTCAGAATTTAGCACTAGCCAAAAGCAATGTTCCCAAAGGTTTACGTTATCTCTGCTGTAAAGAGAGCCAGGAGCAGTCCGTACCTGTGATCTCATCTACTTCAGAGGCTGGGAATAGAAGATCACCTGAGCCCAGCCTGGACAACATAGCAAGAGCCTCTCTCTACCAAAAAAAAATTAATATAAAAAAATTAGTTGTGCATGGTGGCACATACCTATAGCCCCAGCTACTTGGGAAACGGAGGCAAGAGGATATCTTGAATCCAGGAGTTCAAGTTGCAGTGAGCTATGACTGTACAACTGCACTCCAGCCTAGGTGACAGAGCAAAACTTAAGTCTTTAAAATAAAATTGTAAAACTGTCCTAGGAAAAACTGTTTTGAAATAAAGATAGACTTTATTAAAATACCTGCCTATCTCACCTTACAAGATTCTGTGTTTCTCTTGAGGATAAAGAGCCTTTTCTCCTTCATTCTTAGTAATCTCAGTATTAAGACATGACAGGCACTTAATAACTTATCATACAATATTATTTAATGAGTCTATCTTCCACAGTAAGCAAGAAGTTATCCATGGGTTTTTTGTGGTTTTTTTTCCTACCTATTTTTCTATCTCCAGGGGTGGGGCATAAGGGGAGGCTAACAGAATATACTTCACAGAGTTCTGTAATGAGTATAGGAGTTTATATAAAACATTTACCAAAAGCACACTCTAGGCACTCAATAATGGCTTTCTTCTCTTTTCATTTACCTCCCTAGCACCCCAGCACCTAAACAGCAAACCCACTTCTACTACTACTAACACAAAGGAACCAAAAGGCAAAGCAGAACATGGCTTAACAAGCTGCCAATTAACTGAAGAGCTCATCCCTACACATTTCCTTTATGTCATTTTCCTGGACACTCCACCCTGAAAAACACTCAGGAAACATTTCCAAGCAATGACAACTGAGGACTAACCACCAGGTTCTAACTATATCTGCTGGAATGCATTACCAAAGGTCACTCAAACTCTACACACATGATTCACTTGAAATACTAGGCAAGGACAAAGGTCTTCCTTTCCCAAGAAGATTGGAAAGGAACGCCCACAACAGCAATGCTATCTGAAGAAAAAAAATCTATGACCATGTTATTGAACAGGGCAAATTAGTTACATCCTCCAATATGATATAACCTCATTGCTAAGTCTTAATAGTTATTGGGAGTCTGAGATACGAAAAATTAAAACTGCCTTTTTTAGACGGCAAACACACGGTCAAAATGGAAAGCAGAAAGTGACCCTGAAACCACAACACAAATAGGATTAAGATAGTCATAAAACATTTAAGCCACCTAAAATAATCATCGCATTTGTAGCCAATTAATTCCCCTAACCCCTTCTTCTTCACCTTTTCCATTTATTACAATCTTTCCTAAATCCGGACCAGTTAATCTGCATTCAAAAATTATAATCCTCAAAATGTTTTTCTCAATTCCTAACTATACTGCTTCTTAGCTAGGTTGTCTTGTGTAAGCTGCCCAACTACCCTAGGCCTCAATTCCATCACCTTTAGAATGGAGATGACCAGGCTACCATCCCTGAGTAAGTTGCTGAGAGATTGCAGAGGCTGCACCAAGCCTACACAACACTAAGGAAATGTCAGTTATTGTTTTTATCCACTCTGACCTGTAGAAATAAAAGTTACAAAATTCACTATAAATGCCACAGATGCATACCATATTCCAGCAACACTCTTTTTTTTCCTCCTCTGGCCTTCAACACCTGCTCCTTCCTATGTTTCAAATCTTCCCCCAGCTCCTTCCTGGTCAACTCATTTTCATCTCTAAATTGTAAGTCAAATCTCTCTCAGGTCAAATATCCCCTCCTCAGAGAACCCTTCCTTAAGACAGCTGTCTCCATAAGCTCCAAACTATAACCTTGTTTTAGTTCTTTCGTAGCCTTTATAAACGTCTTTAATTGTCATAGATCAGTACCCAGAACTTATCTTTTTTATACTGGTATTTCCAGCTCCTTTCATTCTACTAAGCACATAACATGTGCTCAATAAACAAAAAATTATACAAAGTCAAAGTCAAGTATTTTAAAAACATTGTGCTCACACAACATAAAAAACAATTTCAGGTTAACAAGTCAAAAGAAATATTTTAAAAACAAGGGCTAGTGGCTCGGCACCTGTGGCTCAAGTGGCTAAGGCGCAGAGCCACATACACCTAAGGTGGCAGGTTCGAATCCAGTCCAGGTCCGCCAAACAACAATGACGGCTGCAACCAAAAAATAGCCAGGTGTTGTGGTGGGCGCCTGTGGTCCCAGCTACTTGGGAGGCTGAGGCAGGAGACTTGCTTGAGCCCAGGAGTTGGAGGTTGCTGTGAGCTTTGATGCCACGGCAGTCTACCCAGGGTGACAGCTTGAGGCTCTGTCTCAAAAAAAAAAAACAAAAAAACAAAAAAAAAACGCACAAGGGCTAGAGTGAGAGAAGAAATGAAGGAATATTACCCAATAGTTTTACTTTGCTGCTCAATTATAGAGAGGAATTCAAATAATAGAATTTATACAAATTCTAGAATAGAATAAATAGAACGTACCAATTAAGGTCATTCAAAAGTTTTGGGGATATTAACTCTACTTTTTCACAAAGGGAGTAATCACTCCTAAGACTTGGGCAGTAAAAATAGTGAAGGTAACTGGACTGTATGTAGCTAACCCTTTTCTGGAGTAAACTAAATTCAGAACTATCACTGTAGGCTCAGCGCCTATGGCACAAGTGGCTAAGGCACCAGCCACATACACCTGAGCTGGCGGGTTCAAATCCAGCCCGGCCTGGCAAACAACAATGACGGCTGCAACCAAAAAACAGCCAGGCGTTGTGCCAGGCACCTGTAGTCCCAGCTACTTGGGAGGTGGAGGCAGGAGAATCGCTTGAGCCCAGGAGTTGGAGGTTGCTATGAGCTGTGATGCTGTGGCACTCTACCCAGGGCGACAGCTTGAGACTGTGTCCCTCCCCCCCAAAAAACGGAACTATCACTGTATAAAGTAACAGTTTTTCCATTTGTTTAGCTACACCCTACCACACATCTATACAGATCAAGTTCCACTAATGGCTGGAATTACCACTACTGCGAGATCATGTATGGTTTTCACACATAACTGATAAAACACTAAGCTTCAAAGGCATTCCATGAGTAGTCATGAAAAACCTTTTTTTTTGGAGATAGTCTCACTTTTTTACCCTTGGTAGAGTGCCATGGTGTCATAGGTCACAGCAACCTCAAACTCCTGGGGTCAAGCAATTCTCTTGCCTCAGCCTTCCAAGTAGCTAGAGGCACCCACCACAACGCATGGCTACTTTTAGAGACAAGGTCTCACTGTAGCTTAGGTTGGTCTCGAACCTATGAGCTCAGGCATCCCACCTGCCCAGGCCTCCCAGAGTGCTAGGATTACAGGCGTGAACAACTGCACCCAGCCCCATGGGAATCTTCTAAAGTCTGTTTTTTACTCTAACATAAAACTAGTTGATAGGGGCAGTGCCTATGACTCAAGGAGTAGGGTGCTGGCCCCATATACCAGAGGTGGAGGGTTCAAACCCAGTCCCGGCCAAAAAATGCAAAAAAACAAACAAACAAAAAAAACTAGTTGATATTATTTCTACTAACTATGTATTAGATGGAAGATTATACAGGATTATTACACTTGACAAACATATCACACATATTAAGTGCAGGGCACTTCTTTCCCAAAGTCAGGCAGGCATTTGTAAATGAAGAACTAGAATTTGAAACCAGAGCCCATCACTAGACTATGCTGTCTCTTCAATATTTAAAAGAAAAACCCACAGTTTATAAAGAATAAATCATTCCCAATTTTAGACAAGTTTCAGTTAAGGGAGAAAAAAAAAAAAAACTACCTGAGTCAACTGAACTCTAAACACTACACAGCTGGAGGCTGAAGGGAAGAGGAGGAGGAGATGAAAGAGAAAATGGAGGAGAGAGGAGGAGGAAAGGACAGATGGAAGGAAAGACAAGAAACGTGTGTAATACCTTTCATAATCTCTGGATGCCGAATGCTTTTTTGAAAAGAAAATAAGAGACAAAATAGTATCTATATAATCCCTAATAACCTTGTTGTACAGATTGTATATTTCCATCCCAAATGCTGAATTAAGGAACCTGAATTAGGAAGAAGTAGAAGATTAACATTTCAAATTTCTTTCCATAAAAACTGAAGCTCTATGTTAACCAATTCACTTTAAAATCTGTTTAGTGACTTTTGCTGCTAACTTCTCTTTTTTTTAATAGGATAAATATTAACAATTTAAACATCAATTTCTTATCCAAAAGAATCAGAATAATTCCCCAAACTGAATAACACATTGGAAAGTTTAGTAGAGCTCAGCCAAAAATGACTAAATGAGAAAGAGATTAATAAAGATTCATAGCATGTCTGTGAGTTTCCAAAGGATGTAATTCAAAGAGAACATAAAGGAAGAATTTACATTTTGTTAAACCTATTGAGGGAAAGTTCTCTGAACATTTCCACACTTTATTCCAACCAGGGTAAATTTAAGTTAAAATGCAACTGAGTAAAACAAACTAGAGCCAAATACCTGTAGAAGCGATTTCCTCCAGGTCTCTGCTTTTGTTCCAAACCACCCACTTAAAGGAAGAAAAAGTCTTGCAACAAGATTCCAGTCTGACCCATGAAAATGCCAGTCTTACAAATTTTTGTTTTTTTGAGATTCCTTCCCTGTCTCTGTGGCTAGAAAAGTTAAACGAAACAGAAACAAAACCAGTAAACTCCCATCAGAAGCAAAGGAACGTTCCTGACCAGACATTAACAGAAGTTGCAATAACAAGTTAGGATAGACACTGTGTTCTATTTGTTTCCTTATTAATATTTATTTTTATACTCAGTCCCTAACACAATGCCCAGCACCTAATAGACAATCAACAAATGAATGGTCAAATAAATGTTAGGAGAAAAAGGAAGGCACAAAATGCTGGACACTTAGTAGCAAGTAAGACTCTTTCTAAAATATTTGACTTTTTCCCTCTTAACAAAGGGGACCAGACTAGGACCTAAGAAAGGGACCACTCCTTAAGGGTGCCCCTATGGGGCAAAATGATGTCAGCATATAGCACTTGAAATAATTACTGGTGTGGAATGAGTAACAGGGATTCCACAACCACCTAGTATTCATTGCCAATGTTTTTGCTGTCGGATTTGACTCTGCACCTATTAACTTTGATTTGGCATAATGGTGATACCATACTTGGAGTATGCCAAGGGTACCATTACCCTTGGCATTTCTCCCTCCCAAGAAAGCCAAGATGGGCACCCATGGGCTCCTGTTTCTATATGGTATTACAATTAGCTGTATTGGTGTCCAGTGCAGAAAAGGAATCTACATCAAATCTGTTTTAGACATAGATGAATATCATCAGCAGGGTCCTGCCAAAACATAACACACTCAAATTAAGTATTCAAGAGAATTTAATGAAAGTACCATTTCAAAAGGTATAGGCAGGGTTTAGGGAAAGCAACAAAGGACAGTAGCACATCCCTAAGGGTTCACTGGGAAGCCATTATCATCTCCAGGTATAAAGGAGCCAGCAAGTGAAGGATTATCAGAACCTAGAAAGATCTGTAACTATATGTAGCTTTTAGAGAGGGTCACTGTGTAGGAGTTGTAATCTACTCAAAATAGAACAGCCCTGATAACATGAAATCTAACAGGAGGGAACTGCAGAAGCTGAGGTGTCTCCCACTGAGCAAAGTCAAAAGGGTGAGATAGCATGTAGAAGTTGCTTCCCAGGGTAGAGCAGAGTGGAGAAAAGATCTGGAGAGGCAAAAATGGAGAACATACAGCAAAGAAAGCTATTCTAAATGACTGTCACACAGCAAAACACAAGTATACGGAAGGGGCTTTGTCGGTTCCCTTTAAATTAGCTAGGTATCATGATGAGACTGCCTGCAAACAGGTATTTAACTGGGTTCCTCAAACTCAAGTTGGAGAAGAAAAAAAAGATTCTAAGAGTAATTCCAAGTAATTTCTGACATTTCTGCATCTCTAAGAATAAACAGAAAAGCCATTTATCTATAATGAAGGTGATCTAAGGCCCTTCTCTGCGCTCAAAGGGCACCTATTCTATTGGCTTATCATGATGTATCATAACCTCTTGTTCATTTGTTTCTCCCTCATTAGACTCTGAGCTCCTTTAGGGCAGGGCCTGTCTTATTCATGTTTGTATCCCTAAAACCGAAACATGGTACCAGGCACAAAGTTGGCCTTCAATCAATGTGCATGGAATGAATTAAAGTACTCAGAGTCTACTAATTGGCAGCTTAAGGCTATGGAGCCTAAAATCTGAAATGACCTTTAGCAATTAAACATTAATAAGGTATATTCAGGACATGGTTTAACACATTGCGCTAAATAAAGGGGTGGGGAACCTGCAGCCATAAGGCCACATGTGGCTTTCTAGATCCTTAAGTGTGACCTTTTATTAAAAGAATTTGTTCTGGGCTCAGCGCCTATGGCTCAATCGGCTAAGGCGCCAGCCGTGTACACCTAAGGTGGCGGGTTCGAATCCCCAGCCCGGGCCCACCAAACAACAATAATGGCTGCAACCAAAAAATGTCCGGGCGTTGTGGCGGGCGCCTGTGGTCCCAGCTACTTGGGAGGCGGAGGCAGGAGACTCGCTTGAGCCTCCAGGGGTTGGAGGTTGCTGTGAGCTGTGTTGCCATGGCACTCTACCCAGGGGGATAGCTTGAGGCTCTGTCTCAAAGAAAAGAAAAAAATAATTTGTTCTGTAAAACTTAAAGGATGCAGGTAAGAATAGGCCACATGTACCCTTAAGGCCACAGGTTCCCCACCCCTAGGCTAAAACATAGCCCCTTTCATACCAAACCACTTCTTTCTCTGTAGTACAACTTTTATGTGTTCATTTGTGTATGTAGTGTTTTCTGGAATCACAGAACCAGTCTTCAAAGAGCCAAAGAAAAGATGGTAAGACTATGCTCCATTTCAGAAAGGAATCAATACACATTGCCTCTCAAAATTATCATTCTTTTTGCAAGGATTTACCAGAGTCACTAAAGTAACTAAAAATTTGGAAATGTGTAAGAGGAATTCATGTTTCATTGATAAAGTTGTGTAGGAGACGCCAAGAGCCAGAGGACATCCAAGCAAGATGATCTGCAGCTGAGGTTGTGGACCTCGGGCCATTTGTCCACAGGAGTTCCTTGTGGAAGAAGAGCCTGGGCCCTCAGCACGTAGTCATTGTTAATTACTCCCTTCACCTGTGTTGTTCTGGCTCAATAAAAGGCTGGTTCGGAGGTTGCTCGGGGCTACCCGGAAAGTAAGGGCTAGCCCGCCTTCCACAAGCTTGTACTTCTAATCCGCCTCTCGCCTGGTTCCTCCCTGCGCTAACTGGGACCAGGGCCATAGGAACCTGATGGGTCGTGACAAAGTTGAGTTGGGAGTAGAAACACACACACGTTTTATGACTACTTCAATAGACATCACCCTCAGTAAAAATATAAAGTAGTTGTGTGACACATTCATCTGACATTGTCATATTAAAACAGATGTACTATGTGATGCTGGAGTGGTCTATAACAAAATCTAGAACATATTCACCTTATAATTATGAATCACTTTCACATAACCCTGTATTTATGGCTGTATACTCAACTCTTAACCTGTAGTTTCTCCACAGAAAAAGGAAAAAAGTTAATACCAAGTCGATAACTCTCTTCAAGCTACCACAATTTTTTTTTGCAGTTTTTTTTTTTGTTTTGTTTTTTGGCCTGGGCTGGTTTTGAACCCACCATCTCCACCTCCAGCATATAGGGCCAATGCCCTACCCCTTTGAGCCATAGGCACCACTCCAAGCTACCATGATTTTAAACTGCCTAATATCCTGCCATGAGTAAGGTGAATAAAAACCAAATTCAATATGACAGATTCCATTAGAAAGGTGAGTTTGCTATAAAAACACGTGTCTTCCAAAAGTCAATATGAAAAAATTCTGCTCCACTGAATTTTTTCCTGCTCCACTGTTCTCCCTCACTGCTGTTTGTAATGCAGAGTTGATGTTAAATCTAATATCTCATATATCCAACTAAGTTAGTAAAATAAGTCACTTTCTATTTCAGAAAAGGAAATTCTGGGGTTATCTTGATAATACACCAAATTACTTTAAATGAAACTCGCTATATAAAATAGGTAAAATATAATGTTTCAAATAGACCAGGTGTCTTTTTGTAAATCAAACTTAATGCAAGATTTTTCCACTGAAGACATTTAAAATCATAAACACAATTTTATATTTTAGAGAGCCATCATACTACTTCAACTGTCAGCTCAATGAAGCAATAAAATTACTCTAACCTATACAGGATAATTATGTGATGTTTGCATGTTGAAAATATAGGCTACAATCTATAATTTATAAAATTGTACTGCATTACTATGTATTCCTCCATTATACATGAATTTTTTAAAAAAACGCAGATTCTACCATATGGGTTTATGTTTAATTAGAGTTTCAACTACCTCAGAGCAGTATTATGTTTCATCTTTCCCAATCCGTATTTGGCCTACATAAAACATGTTTTTTTTTCCCCAAATTAATAATTCCCCAAAAGTAGGAAAAGGGATAGATAATATGTAATTCTGAAAGTACACAATGTGGCAATGATGGAATAACATTCACTGTATTAGAATTACTAAAATGACTTCCAATTTAACATTTTCCTCTCCGTTTATTAAAACATAAATGAAGTTTAACAAAGCTCCACTGAGTACAAGTTAATAAATTCTTTAATTTAACATCTCCACCAAAGGTATATTTTTCAATGCCAATAAAGAAATTGAATATATTTTAATATAATCATAAAGATGTCCTGGCATCTGAAAGGATTACGTTTTTATAAAAATAGTGTTTCAAAATTGTTTCCTTTTCCTAAGCTTAATTTCTAAAATTCACTGTGAAAGTACACAAGAAGTGTCCTGACAAAACATGAAGATGTTTCACAGATAACAAAAAGGAATTTTTCCTTTTAAAAAAAAAAAAAACAGGTAAGGTAACAATTTGTGACAAGATTGCAAGTGCCTAAATGGTCAGGCTGGAAGCAGGACAGTGGATAAAAATGGGGAAAATTCCAATTAATGAGAAGCCATTATGCAGACTTACATCTAGGACACTAAAGCGACAGATCCCTGACCCTAAGAACTTGCCAGTACTACTACTACTACATGGATTACAGGAGTAGCACTACCCAAATCTTCAGCAGGTCTCCTTGGGTTTGTTTTTTCCGTAACATAAATAGTTCACAACATAACTGCCTTACACAATACACATTTTTAAAAAGGTGAAAGGCATTCCTTCAACGCCTATCTCTTATCCAGATGACTCCAATTCTTCCTTGTCAAACACACACACGCACACACACACAAAACGGAACTGGCAACCAGCAGCACCAGTACCAAACTCTCAATTAGGACGACAGCGCCAAATTTGCTGCAGTCAAAGAATGTCTAGAGCTCCTCGCCTGGCTGTCATAGGAGATGGAAAGCTATACCAGAACAAGGTCTGTGCAGAGAACTGGAAACAGGTCTCCCCCCGCTACCCCTCAAAGCAAGCTGCTTCAGACCTACAGGCAGAAACTTGGCATCTTCATCCCCATTTGCAACCTGACAATTTACAACCTGGCAACACCTTCTAATTAGGAACATTCTAGCCTTTTATAGCCGAAAAATTAAACTGCTTTTCCTAATAAGATAAACCAGGCAGTGGCGCCTGCTGCTGAGAACCCCCAGAGCATCAAACCTCCAATTTCGCTAGTGAGCCTGATGAACTAGTGACCAGGCTTCTCTACAGTAGAAAGAGTAGGAGCCCACCCTGCCCAGCTCGAGTGTAATTAGAAACAGAGGACAGGAGCAAAGGACGGAGCGCAGAGGCGTGAACAGCGTCCAAGCAGGGCTAGGATCAGTGCACCGGCGGGCAACAGACAGACAGCGACGGCCACGCGGGAGCCGGGGTGCAGGCTGCAAAGCGGGGTCCCCGGCTGCCGAAGCCGCCCCAGCATCTCGTCCCACAGCGGCGCGCGCGCCAGGCACACACCCCCCACCCGCCAGTCTGCGGCTCCGCGACTCTCCCAAGGTACAGGCATCGTCCGCAGCTATGCACACCCTACCCCGGGCTCGCGCGCACACGCCCCTCGGGCCGGCGGCGCGTACGTACCCAGCACCACGCAGAGCACATCTAGGGCCACGTACGGCAGCCGCGTCTTGTCAAACATGGTCTTGGCCCGGGCTGCCCGGCGCGGGCGGTGGACAGGGCTTCGGCCGGCGACCGAGGCCCTCAGTTCTGGAGCCTGGGCCGGGGACTGGAGACGGCCTGGAGCTACGGCTCCCAGCCGGAGGACAGCGGTTGAGGGCAGACTAGGACCAGGCGGCGGTCCGACCGCCAGCAATGGCGCCCGGGACCCCTTCCCTCAAAGCCCCCACAAACACTCGGTCAGGGCCGAGACACTCGCGAGCCAGCCGCAGCAGCTCTGTCGCCTCAGACTCTCCTCGGCCGGCCCGGGTCTGGCCCGCCTGCTAGCCGACCAGATCCCAGCGCCCTCTCCAACGGGCGGGGCGTCCGGACTCGTGCTTTAAGGATGGGGACCAGTAAGGAGGAGGAACACGAGCTCCAGCCCCTCCCGGCGGGCAGCGCGGAATCGGCCGGCGCGCGGCCTCGCGGACTGCAGGGGCGGGGCCGGGGAACCCCAGGCCGAGCCGGCAGCCAATCAGCGCAGCCGGCCCCGCCCCACCCGACCGGCAGAGCCCGGCTGGGAGTTAGGTGCATGCCAAGCTGCAGGGCGGGGCGCGGGGGCGCCTGGGGTTCCGAGCTGGGCGGCTCTGCTCCGGAACGAGTCCCGCTGATTGGTCTCCCTACTCGGCCTCCTTAGCAGCAGCTGCTAGGCATTGCTGTTTTCAAAGGAGAGCGAGGTCCCCTAGCCATGATCCTAGAGCACTGGCTGCCTGCCACTCTGCTCCTCTTCCCTGGGCGCGGATCAGGTAATAAAGAGGTCAGATTCTTTAACTACAGAGTTTAAGGGGGGGGCAAAAAAAAAAAAAAGGTCAGATTAGGCAGTAACAGAGACTCTCCCTTGGCTAAACTTTGGTTAGGTCCCTCTGACCCCTCTTCTCGACTAGGCCTCATCATTAACTTTCCTGTGTACTGGCTGAGCCCACTTTTAGCAAGAATCCTGCAAATCATCTCTCCTCAATATCTAATCACCCTTAATATTTGACAGCTGATCAAATTTCTTGTACATCCACCTTTGATGTAGAAGTATTTTGCCTGCCTGCCTTTAGGAAGCATCCCCCTACCCTTGATGTCTTCTTTTATTAATTTTCATCCACTGACACCCCACCACACACACACACATTCTACTTGTTTCTTGCCTATAAGTCCCCACCTGTCTTTGCTATATTCTGAATTGAGCTCAGTTTCTCTGTTCTGTTGTAATAGCCATGACCCTTATTGCAGTAGTCTTGAATAAAGTCTTTGTTGTGGATTAACAATTGTCAGAATAATTTTTCTTTAACAACAAGCACTTCTCCTGCCCCATTCCCAGGAGGACCTTAGAGCAGATTTAGTAATCTCAGTCTCCAAATCTTTAAAATGGGGGTGCTGATAATCCTTCCTCTATGTCCCAGATAAGAGGAAGTAGTGAAGCCCAGAATAGATAATATGGACATTGCTTTATAGAGTTAAACGCTCTTCCTATGTTAACAATTGGTATCTTTCCTCCCCATTCATAACTTACCTTCTTATACAAAGTTGTAAAAGTACAAAACGCACCTACTACTTCTCAGGCTTTTCTTGCATAGCACCTTAAACCAATGGCGAGATAACATTAAACTCAGAGGGTCTGAAGATAGATCTTCAAGGGATTTCCCCCCACAACAAAAAATGTATTTGAAGAAGGATATTTTCCTTTTCATGTGAATTTAAGATTTTACCTTTTGTTTGAATAGCTTCTAAAAGCTTTGAACAATTTGCACCTGAGAAAAATGTGCTCTTGCTTGTTGTGGCTTTCCTTCCAGAGTTATAAGGACTCCAGACTGCAAGACCACAAGAAATTGAAAGTACTTGTGATATCTAAATATTAGGTATTCATTTAAAAAATTCTTGAGCATTTACTGTGTGCCAGATACAGCCTAGGCTAAGTGTCTTATTTAAACAGCTTTTGAAATAAACATTCACTTTTAAAGAGCTTTTTCAAAAGTAAGCATTCAAAATTCCTTATTGATTAATGATTTTGTTTACTCATTCATTCATTCACTGTTTATTGAGCCCAGGATATATACTAGACCTGGTGCTCATCTCTGGAGAGACCAAAATAAGCAAGAGGTCTGTCCCTTCAATAAACCTGACACCCAGTTAGGAAGTATGTAATTAAATGAATATTGTGATAGAAGTATATTAGTGTACAACAGGCACACAAAGCAAAGAGTGGGGTTTTACCTGGGGAGCTCTGGAAAGACTTCATAGGGAAGGAATATTTATATTCTTTCCTGCCCTTCTCCAATACCAACAGACATTTTCTTGGGTGAGAAGGAAATAAACAATTGATAGATCAACAGGGTTTTTGCCCTTTGGAAGAGTAGCTTTAAAAATAGACTAATAAAATAGACTAATATTTTACAGATAGCTTTAAAAATAGACTAATAAACCAAAGTCCATTAAAATGCATTGTCATATCCAGTTCTCTCTAATGGGACATGTGCTATGTGCAGATGATAAGCAATTCGTATGTCCTCATTTTGTTTTGAGGTGGGGAGTCTTTGTTTTTATTTGTAGTTATGACTGGGTTCTGGCATGATCTTTGGGATTGAGAATGAGTGAAATAACTTTGAAATGGTGATGAAAATAATACAAAGGGAAACATTGAATAGTGACACTGTTAACATCCCCTGGGAAGCAGATGTGTTTCCCTGGAATGAACGTGAAACCTGAGAGGCTTCCTTAAGTGCCTTGGGCCTGTATCTTTCTCCCCAATACAGACATCAAACAAAAGCAAAGTAGGGTGGGCGCGGGAAGAATAGTTGGAAAGCTTCCTGAGGAAGAGAAAAATGAGTTTCCCCTCTTCTGTCACTATTATACTTCTTGAAAACTAGTCTGTGATCTACATACCGCATTTCCATTTTCTCTTTAAATACCTCTGTTTCCATATGCCTGTGCTTACAGTCCTCTGTAACATAATATTATTGGTAAGTCTCTCTGCATTCTGACCCTGCTCCCTGTCTCAGCTACTAATTTATTTCATAAAACCTCTGCAAAGTATTAAGACTCAGTTCCCCTAGGGTATTTGTGTTTTCTATCTGTGTGTGTCCTTTCTCCCCAAATGGACTGAAGTAAATACAGTTTTTATTATACTCAAATCATACTGTAAAACTAAAACAACGAAAAATTCGAATGTCTGATTTCCCAGTGCATATGCTCCAAAAAGAAAATTTCACTACATGGTGTATTACAATTTTTTCCTACTTAACTATACAGACCATTTTTTTCTTACCTTATTAAATTTTCTATGATGTGATATTTTATACATAAATATAGAACATATAAGTTATGAACCATAATAAAATGAGCAACTATTAATCATCTATTCAACTGAACCCCTAGATCTTTACAGTGTCCTTGAATCTACAAGTGTGTTTTTATCCCTTTCTTGTTCCTTTATTCGGAAAAGGTAACCACTATCCTGAATCTTGTGTTTATCCTTTCCTTGCTTTGTTTTTTTCCCTATGATTTAAAAATATAATTATTTAGCTTGTTTTGGGCTCTTAAAAACATTATGTGGTATCTGCCCTTGATTTTTATGTAGTATCCTGCCCTTGATTTTTTTTCACTCAGTTACATTAATTCATGTTGCTTCAAGTTGTAAGTCTCTCCTATGAATATATCACTTTATCATTTTCCTAACAATGGTTATCTGGGTTCTTTCCATTTTTGCAAATATTGCTACTATGAACATTCATGTACCTGTCTGCTATACAGAATTAGTAGCTGTATAACGGCGTATGCCCCCATTCAACTTCATGAGATAATCCCAGATTGTACCTTAAATGGTTATACCATTTCACCCTCAACCCTACTGGTGGTGGATAAGACTGAACAATCTCATCAACACCATATTTTGAGGTTTCTTTATTGCTGCTAATTTAGTGAGTATAATGTATATCTCAATGGAGTCTTACTTTGCATTTCCCTGATCACTAATATGGTTGGACATCTTTTCCTAACTTTTTTTATAATATCACCTTCACTTGTTAAATCTTTTCCTAAATTTATTCACTGTTTCCTGTCCTATTAACTTCCTGTTTATTTCCTTTGCAATTTTTCTATTGGGTTATTTGTCTTATTAAATTATAAAACATTCTTTAGATATTCTCAGTAGTAGTTCTTTGGCTGGGCACAGTGGCTAGGGTTACAGATTTCACCTGTAATCCTAGCACTCTGGGAGGCCAAGATGAGTGGATTGCTTGAGCTCAGGAGTTCGAGATCAGCCTGAGCAAGAGCAAGAGCCTGTCTCTACTAAAAAAACAAAAAACAATACAAACAAACAAAAAAAAAAAAGCCAAGAGTTGTGGCAAGCACCTATACTCTCAGTTACTTGGAAGGCTGAGGAAGAGGATCACTTGAGCCACAGAGTTTGAAGTTCCTGTGAGCTGTGATGCCATGGCACTCTACCAGGGTAAACAAGTGAGATTCTATCTCAAAAAAAGTAGTTATTTCTGTTATTATTTTTTCTCATAATCTGTGGCTTGTTACTTCACTTCGTTCACAAGCAGCTATAAGCACAGATGATAGAGTTCTTATAAATGTAATGACCAAACATAAAGACTGGCTTCCCTTTCCTTTCCTTTCTACCTGCTTTGAACATGGACATGATCACAAGAGCTATAGCAGCCCTCTTGTGATCATAAAGGAAAGGAGAAAGACAATGTCACTGATTTTTATGATATTGAGATACTATTAAAAGAACCAGCAACTGGTTAGTTACCTCCAGAGTTCTTCTTATGTGAAAAAAATTGTATTTAAGCTTAAAATATTCACAACAGATACGAGGCTTCAGAGTACTAAGTATACTGAACAGATGCAAGGTTCAAGAGCACTTTGGTTTCTATTTCTGAGAAATTTCATGTCAGTATTCTAAGAAAACCTTTTACGTGAGCTAAACTACTGAATTTCAGGCCCTTGAAACCTCAAAGCCCCGAATTAAACAATTTGATTAGTACTGAGGGAAAATAAACTTTGACAATTGAGCAATGATTAAAACATAGAGGACGAAAAACAAAGGGCATTTTCTGAAGCCTTTGAGTAGGAAAGGCTGTAAAATGGGGCACTCACATGGGGGATTAAAGGAAGCTATGATTGATTCTAGAAGGTAGGTTATAACAGTTGGTAGCTAAAAAGCATGTGTGGATGCAAAGAAAAATCACTGAAAATACGTAATGACGTGCTAAAAACAGTCATCAAAAGCAAGTTATCTGGTAGTAAAAGGAAGTTATAACCTTTGCAGTGGACTATAATAAAAGATATCAACTTTATCTTGAAAATCAGATTATCTAGACTCTGGTCCTTTTCTATGTTTATTTCCATTTTCTATCTTTTCTAAAATCTCATTTATGACTTCCACCCCTGGGAAAAGTCTTCTGTTAACATTGAACCAATCTACAAGTATGGGGAACTAAGTCGAAATCTTTGGTGAAAAACCGCAAACAGGAAGTAAACATCTAGGAACAGATTTAGGGGCCTGTGGAGGGGCAATCCAGCTCCAGGAAGCTATTCTTCTTGCACCAAGACTCCTTTAGTGTCAGACTTAGAGGGCCCAAGTTTTATGTTATTGTATTTTAGGAAGACAGTATTTTCTTAACAGGTTTATTGTAATGATCAAATACAAAAATGCAGGAGCCACTGCCTAGCAAATGTCAGACATATGTGATCATACAATGCATATTTTTTCAAAAACAATATTGGGAAAGCACCTACCACCCACTCAACCCAGTATCTACCATGGTTCCCTAATCTACCAAAGAATGGGGTTGGTTTGTCATGACTTGTTCTTAGTAAATCCACACCTGGCCCTGGTGATCACCACTTCCTTTCTCTAGGATGCTTACAAATTATTTCCTTAACAATTTATTTTAAAAATATATCACGAGATGTATTTAATTACCTATAAAAATATCTATAGTCTTAAGGACATCACGTTTATTTTTCTTTTATAAAAATCTTGGGAAGGCCAGGTACACAGGAACAAACCTGTAATTTCAGCTATTTGGGAGGCCAAGGCTGGTAGAGGATCCCTTGAGTCCAGCCTGGGCAACATAGCAAGACCCAGTTTCTTAAAGAAAAAAAAAAATCTTGGGTAGAATTGCTATCCGGTTAGTCCCTACTCAGAATCCCACCTTCTTGGGCCAGGTGAGGCAGCTCATACCTGTAATCCTAGCTAGCACTCTGGAAGGCTGAGGTGGGTGGACTGCCTGAGCTCAGGAGATTGAGATCAGCCTGAGCAAGAGCCAGATCTCGTCTCTAAAAAAAGAGCCAGGTGTTGTGGCAGGTGCCTGTAGTCCCAGCTACTTGAGGGCTGAGGCAAGAGAATCATTTGAGCCCAAGAATTTGAAGTTGTTGTGAGCTGTAACGTTACAGCACTCTACATGGGGTAACAAAGTAAGACTCTGTCTCCAAAAATAAAAATAAAAAAAAATCCACCTTCTTGCCTATTTTGGAGATCATAATAAAATTTGCCCTCCTTTCATCTTCCAACTTGTTTTCTGTGCATTGACCCATGTTTGTGCTTTTCTTACATTTTACTCACTCCACTCCTAGTGCTCATCCTGGTATTACTATCTCTGGTTAGCAGATCGCCTGAAGAGAAGGGACAGGTCCTCTTCAGCTCCTAGACTGGTACTTGGCACAATGAAAGCACATGCAGCTGACAAGAAGAAAAGAAATTGGTCGAGTAAATGAAAGAACAAGAAAAAGAAAACAAATTTAGGAGAGAGTCAAGCTGTGCCCCATGCTCTTTTTATTATTGTTCTAGCTCTTTCCTCCCACACTTAATCTTATTTAGGGGTGGAAGTGTAGGGTTAATTCTTCTATATAGATCTATGTAGATCCTCAACACTCCTTTAGAAACGCTGTTTTGTGTCCTCCATAGTGTGAACTGCTTTTTTTTAAGAAACATGGTCTCAGTGTCACGCAGGCTGGAGTTCAGTGGCCTGATCACAGCTCATTATAATCTCAAATTCCAAGGCTCAAGCAGTGCAGTCCTCCTGCGTCAGTCTTCTGAGTAACTGGGACTACAGGAACCCACACACCACCAAGCCCAACTAATTTATATGTATATAAATGCCTACAATCTCAACACTTTTGGAGGCCAAGGCTGGAAGATCACTTGAGCCCAGGATTTCAAGACTAGCCTGAGCAACATTGCAAGACCCTGTCTTTGACAGTGGTACTCAAAAAGAAAAGTCTATGATACTCAATCACCTGGGAACATTAAACTTATAATTGCCCAGCCCCACCCCAGAGATTCTAATTCAGAAGCTGGGATGAAACCCAACCATTGTTTGTTTTTTTTTTAATTATTATTATTATGTTTAACAAATTCCCCAGGAGATTCTGATGCCATCAGAATTTGAGAACCTCTAGTCAACTTACATTTTCACTCTCCAGACATATTTTAATAAAATATAATCACTTTCTTCAAAGTAATTTGTAAGAGACTGAGCACTAGGCTTGTAGAAGCAGTCACTGGTTTTTGAGAGAGGCGCTGGGAGCGGGACCATCTCCTAGCCAGCATGGAGATGTTTGGCAGCCTGGAGACAGGTTGCTTGTTAGCAAGCAGGTGTTGAACCTTAGACATTTTTGGTGCAACAGGGTGGGAGTCGAGCCTATGGGGAAAGAGCATGTAGCAATCATTAAGCACGTAGTCCTTATACGTGGGCCCCTCACACCTGTTGTATAATGCTTCGATAAAAGGCCATGGAGGCAGTGCCTGTGGCTCAAAGGAGTAGGGCGCTGGCCCCATGTGTTGGAGGTGGCGGGTTCAAACCCAGCCCTGGCCAAAAATCAAACCAAAAAAAGGCCATGGCAGCAGTTACTCAACGCTCTCCCTGCACCTATGGGAAGTCCACCTCTTGCAAGCATGTACTTCTAATCCGTGTCCTAGCTGTTTTATTTGCAAGGTGATAGGGTGCTACAGCAGTACTGACAGTAAGTACTGCACATTAAGAAAGCACTATATAGTATTAATAATTAAACATCTAGGCTTACAAATTGAGTGCCTGAATGCTCCACTGAATACCCCCAGGAAAATTACTTAGAACTTTCTGTGTGCAAGTTTCCTTATTTGTAAAATGAAAACAGCAATAATAGTACCTACCTCATAGGTTTGTGGTTAAGATTAGATGAACCGATACGTCTAGAACTCTTAGCAAGGTACTGAAGCACATAGGCCGTGCTTAATGGATGTTGAACATTATTATTCAAAGATTCTTATCACTTCCGTATCAGAACCAGGTTGATGGTTTGTCCTATTAATCTGGGGCCTAGGGGTAGTATTCAGGGACCCCGCAAAGCCTTTGCAATTGCATAGTAAATTCTACATTTATGTGTTTTCCTGTAAATTGGCTCTATTCCTCTTCCCAGATCAGGGCTCTAGACTAGCCTTGCTTCTGAAAGTGTGCCCCAAACCAGCAGCATCTGTGTTACTGGAGGCTTCATAGAAATGCAGACTCTCAAATTCCACTCTGAAGCTGTTGAATCAAAAACTGCATTCTAAACAAGATCCCAGGTGATTTCTATACACATTAACTTTTAAAAGCACTCTTCCAAAAATGTCTCCAACTTCCCTAATGAGAAGAATCATGTGGAATGCTTGTTAAGTATGTAGATTATCCAGCATAGTTCTCAGAAATTCTGATTCATTAAATCTGGTAATTTAAAAAATTAACTGTAGCTGGGCACAGTGGCTCACACCTGTAATCCTAGCACTCTGGGAGACTGAGGCAGGTAGATCACTTGAACTCACAAGTTTGAGACCAGTCTGAGCAAGAATGCGACCTCCCCCCAACCCCCCTCTACTAAAAATTAAAAACTGAGGCAAGAGAATCACTTGTGCCCAAGAGTTGGAGGTTGCTGTGAGCTATGACTCCATAGCACTCTACCAAGGGTGACAAAGTAAGACTATGTCTCAAAATGAAAAAATTAACTGTAAGTTAGTTTCATACAACAGGTCCTTGAATTATATCATTTCATTCAATGTCATTTCATTATAACTTTAATGAGAAAAAAAATTGCTAGGGTCACTGTCTGTGCGGTTTGCACATTCTCCCCATGCCTGTGTGGGTTTTCTCTGGGTACTCTGCTTTCTTCCCATTTCCCAAAGAGGTGCCCATTCAAATCTTAGGTGTGTCTATGTGGTCCCGGTGTGAGTGTAGGGTATGTAAATGCACCCTGAAATGGGGTGGCATCCTGGCCAGGGCTGGTTCCTGCCACATGCCCTGAGATGACAGGACAGCCTCCAGCCACCTTTGACCCTGAACTGGAGAAACTAGGTTGGAAAATGAATGACTACATGAATACAAATTGTAAAAGAAAAATTCACCAAGTCTACGATAGTCATACAAATGCACAACAATAAACTATGTGGTACAAAAGTGCTCAGCAAGCCCGTATTTGTGATGATTTTTGAACTGCATGGTAGTAGCAGGTGTTCCTTACAATTTCATTTTGCAAACATTTATTCCTTGATTGAATCCCCCAGTGCTATGACTGTGTCACTCACTGATTGGCCAAAAACTGGGTCATTATTATCTTACTTGTTTTTAGTATTCTTTCTTAAAGGTATACATAACTCACATTTATTTCAGTATTTAATATTGGAAGTGTTTTGGTCTTTATTTAGAAGTCTGGAGATGTTTCTGTATGCCATACAGACTGAACTCTTATTTATATCAACTAGCCTATGGTAAAATTGGTTTTGCTTTATATCATTTTGCCTAAATTTGCACTTTCCAAGAACCTATCAATGACAGTAAGTAGGTATTTACCATATTTAGGGAAGGAAGCTGTGCTCTCAGAGATAATCTAAGAGCTGGGCATGGTGGCTTATGCCTGTAATCCCAGCAATTTGAGAGGCTGATGCAGAGGAGTCACTGGAGCCCAGACATTTGATGCTGCAATCATCTGTGATTGCACCACTGTACTCAAGGCTGGGCAAAACCCCATCTCTTTAAAAATTAAAAAAAAAAAAAAGATAATCTATCCATAGCTTCTGCAGCAGGCTTTTCCTCCTTTGCACACAAACTTGTATTTTTTTACAGTGCTTGCCATGTATTACCAACATAGTATCTTCACATGAAATCACAGGCCCCAGGGTTCTCCATAGGAGGTAGAAAACTCAGGGAAAGCTAGAAATTATTTTTCACTTAATTTTGTGTGCCCCACAGAATATAAAATAGTGTCTTAACCATAGCAGGGACTCCAGAAACAGTTATTTCAATCAACTGATGTGCTTGATCAAAAGGATGTGTTGCCATTTAGAAGTCTAGACAGCTGAGAAACATGCAGCTCAGAAAAGTGAATTAAAAACAGAAGAACAATGAATAAATTAAGTACTAACTCTATGCCATAAACCCCACATAGTATCTTTTTTTGAAATGTTTTTTATTTTTTTGTTTGTATTAAATCCTAACTGTGTACACTGATGCATTTATGGGGTTCAGTGTACTGATTTGATATACAATGTGAAATGCTTACATTGCACTGATTAACACATCCATCACAATTCTACTCTTAATAGTTTTGAAATGTACCATTGCATCATGCACATTAGATGAGGTCCCCCCAAATACTCTCCCTCCTCCTCCCTCCCCTCTCTCTCCTCTTCCATTCTACTTTCTGGACCATAGTCATGTTTTACCATTCACATGAACCTACATAGTATCTTATTACATTCATTTTCCCTCAATGAAGAATAGCTTGAAGAAGTTAATCAACTTGCTTGTTCAAGGTGACAAAGCAAAGTAACTGGCAGAGCCATGATTCAAATCCTGGCCTATCTGACCATGTCATGCCAGGGTAGCAGAAATAGGAGTCAGAAATTACTACATAGTCAGAGAGTGAATAATGGAAGCAAGTGAAGCAAATGGTCAAAAGCACACCACAAGTCAGGAAACCAAGAGCTGGAGGCCGAAGTTTAAAAGCCTCATGTTGGCTCGGCACCTGTCCCTCAAGTGGCTACAGTGCCAGCCATATACACTGAGCTGGTGGGTTCGAATCCAGCCCAGGCCTGCCAAACAATGACAGCTGCAACAAAAAAAAAAAAAAAAAAAAAAATTGCTGGGCATTGTGGCAGGTGCCTGTAGTCCCAGCTACTTGGGAGGTGGAGGCAGGAGAATTGCTTGAACCTAGGAGTTGGAGGTTGCTGTGAGCTGTGATGCCATGGCATTCTACCCAGGGCAACAGCTTGAGGCTCTGTCTCAAAATAAAATAAAAGCCTCACATTGACAATGGCCAGAAAGTGAAAATCAACAACCATTGAAGGGAAGAAACTTTATATGAAGACAAGATAAGGGTGGGTTTAGGAACCTCAGAAGACCTGTCTCTTGGCTAAGAGACATGAACATGTCCTCCCTCACTTGCCCCACCACCCTTCCCTCTCCCAAATGAGGTTTGCTGATAATGGATAGGTCAAATGCAAGAGCATACTTGCTTCACTTGCTTCCATTATTCACTCTGAGCCAGGTTTTCTTGGCTGAGTCCATTTCTCAATCCATCAGAAGACCAGGGTGAAACAGGGCCAATTACTTTGCTTCGTCACCTTGAGCAAGCAAGTTGATTGACTTCCCCTGGGGAAGCTCCACCATCTGCTGGTCTCTTTGCCTCACTCACTGCCCCCTGCTGCCTTGTCTTTCCAAACAGTGGGTAAGGTCAGAGAGGCAAGCACTACCTTGGTTTGAGAGAGTGCCCAGCCATCTCTCTGTGGTTTCCTTTTTCTCTTTTCTGCTTTCTTTTCCTTTGGCTAGTGAAGTTTTACTATAGACTGAATATTTGTGTCCTTCCAAAAAGCGTTTGTAGAAATTATAATCCCCATTGCGATGGTATTAGGAGGTGACTAGGTGGTGAGGATAGAGCCCTCACGAATGGGGTAAAAGAGGTCACAGAGAGTTGCCTTGTCCCTTCTGCCATATGAGGACTCAGTGAGAAGATGATTGTCCATGACCCAGGAAACATGCCTGCAGCAGACACCAAATCTGTTGGAATCTCAGTCTTGGACTTCCCAGCCTCTAGCACAGTGAGAAATACATCTCTGTTGTTTACAAGCCACCTCATTATAATCTTTATTATAGCAGTCTGAATGGATCAAGACAGGTGAGATGGAATCCAGAAGCCTCTCCTAAAAAGAGGCATCCTGAATCCTTTAGAAAACCAAGTGGAAACCACTTACAAAAGTTTTACTAACAGGTTTTAAGACCCTACTGGTCTCCAGCGCCGCCTGTGGTTCAAAGGAGTAGGGCCCCAGCCCCATATACAGAGGTGGCGAGTTCAAACCCAGCCCCGGCCAAAAACTGAGGGGAAAAAAAAAGACTCTGCTGGTCTTGAAGTCTTAGTACCCGTCAGAGGGATACTTCCACCTGGAAACTTCTTCCATTGAATTAAAATCTAAGACTGCTCCAGGCCATTTTGGGCTCTGTCTGTCATCAAAGCAGCAGGCACAGAAAAGTATCTGAGAGTTGACACTCCTTGGCCACTGTGATGATGGTAAGAGCAAAGGAAACACAAAGTGGGTTTATAGAAATCATAAGTACCAGCTGTGTCCGGGTGTAGAATAAGGACCACTGCCTTCATGTGTGCTTAATAATTGTTACGGTTCCTATTGTTAGTGTATAAATTTTGTTTTTCTCCCCCTCCTAGCGTTCTATATAGGATGTATTAAAGTGGTTAAATTTTGCTGTGAGGATATCGGTAGCAGGATGGTGAGAATTAACAGAAGAACCAGAGGAAAAGTGGACAGCAGCTTCATTTTGAGCCTCTGGATACCACAACAGGACTTGCCTTTGGTTGCGCCCCTATTGGGAGAAACCAGAGTATGTTGGTTATGCATGCAATCGTTGGCTTATGTCAGAAAGGGATGAAGGGCATTCTTTCCTGCCCAGGATAGGAAAGAATGTTCAGTGCAATCAGGAAACCTTCCTAGTGCTTGCTGCTTCTACTGTATCCTACTACCCATGTAGGAGAAAGCACCCATAAGCTCCAAGGGGAACTGACTTTGGCTACCCTGCTAACTGCAGGTGATTAGACTGGTTTGCCCACCCATGACTCCCCCCAGCCTGATGGTGACTGATGAATCAAAAAGATCCTCCTTGCTCAAGGAATTTGAAGAGTTAAAAAGCAGAAAGAAATTTTTACATAAACTATAGAAGAGAGGAGAAAGTAGTTCAAAGCAGCTTCAAATCGTGAATCCCAATTCCCACTTCCTAAACACATGAATTCTTGCAATAAATCCCAGCCAGGCACAGTGGCTCACACCTGTCATCTGGGAGCACTCTGGGAGGCCGTGGCAGGTGGACTGTTTGAGTTCAGGAGTTCAAGACCAGCCAAAACCAGAGCAAGACCCTGTCTCTACTAAAAGTAGAAAAACTAGCCAGGCATTGTGGTGGGTACCTGTAGTCCCAGCTACTTAGGAGGCTGAGGTGAGAGGATCACTTAAGCCTAAGAGTTTGAGGTTGCTGTGGGCTAGGATGCCATGGCACTCTACCCACAGTAAAAAAAAAAAAAAAAAATTCCCTTTGTGTTTTCCAGCCAGCTTGAGTGAATCTGTATACCTAGCTATGCGAAAGGCCTAACGTATGCTGCTAAATACCTACCTAACTTTAAATGCAACATTTGCTACATATGAAGGACCATTTGTAGCATGTATAAATATAAAACATAACAAAATAAACACCAAAGGATTCACTGCCTGACTTAAGATCTAACGTTGTGGTCCCCAACCCCTGGGCCATGGACTGGTACCAGTCAGCGTCCTGTTAGACGCCAGACCACAGAGCAGGAGGTGAGTGGTGAGTGGGGGGAGCAAAACTTCATCTCTATTTATAGCTCCTCCCTGTTCCTCTCACAGCATATGTTCCTCCTTTTGTCAGACCAGGATCAGCGTTAGATCCTCATAGGACTGTGAACCCCGCTGTAAACTGCATGTGCATGGGGTCTAGGTTGTGTGCTCCTTATGTAAATCCAATCTCTCCCCCTTCCCTTTCCTCCACCCCCATTCATGAAAAAATTGTCTTCCATGAAACGGGTCCCAAGTGCCAAAAAGGTTGGGGACTGCTGATTTAAAACATCTCCAAACACTGACGAAGTTACTTGGGTGTTTCTCTTCAATTTCACATACTCAGCCTTCTCCATTTTTCACTCCCACCAACCCAGGGGTGGCACTATTCTGTCTTTTTTGTTGCCTTTTCATTTAAAAGAAAATCATGGCTTTACCACATATGTGTCCCTAGTCAATATTTGTCATATTTTGAGCTTTATACAAATGGTATCCTATTTATACCACATACACTAGTAAGTAAGGATTTGTTATTTCACTCATTATTTCTAATGCTTATTCACATCATTGCCTATTGCTATAGATAAATCATTTTCACCAGTGGATTAATTTATGGCTGTATGAATATACTATCCTTTACTTATCCATTCACCTATCAGTGGGCATTGGGATGATTTCTGGGTTTAAGCATTTTGACAAATGTACCAAGGAACATTCTGTACATTTCCTGATGCACTTAGGCAGGACATCTCTAGGGCCCTTAGTAGGAGTGGAATTGCTAGAGAATTAAGATAAACTAATAATGTCCCCTCATATGTCTACATCTTAATCCCCCAAGTCTGTGACTGTTACCTTATATGGAAAAGGAGTCTTTGAAGGTGTGGTCAAGTGAGGGATCTGGAGATAGGGAGATTATCCTGGATAATCTGGTGGTCCGTAACTGCAACCACAAGTATCCTTTCAAGTGGGAGATGAAGGGAGATATGACTCCACACAGGAGAGAAGAAAGCAAGGTACCCTGATAACATGCTAATTTTAGCTCAGTGACACTGTTTTAGGGCTTCTGGCCTCGAGAACTGTGAGAGAATAAATGTCTATTGTTTTAAGCCACCAATTTGTGTTGTGTTATAGCAGCCATAGGAAACTAATACAGATATGCATATGTTCTACATTATAAAATCATTCCTAATGATTTTCTAGCAAAATTGGCAAGTATCCATAAATGATGATGTGTCAACATTGTATATCAAATATATAGTGGCAATTCCAGAATTCCTTTATGGGGCGTTGGGGTAGGTAAGGAAACTTGAAACTGTGTTCTGGAAAAAAAAAATCATCAAAAGTTCCCATCAGAGAATGTGCATGGAGAGAGTGGGTCATCACTGACTGACATGCTCCCAAGTTACTACTTTGCAAGTGGCTAATAACAACCAAGTTCTTTCCTTAGTTATACTGTTCTTTTGTTGGAGACCTTAAAAAGGTCATCTTGTTGGCCCCCGGTCAGGGAGTTATAACCAGTTCTCAGATGCACGAATGGATTTTTAGGATCATTGGCATGCCATGTGCTTGCTTGAATGACTTCCCAGTTTATGAAGGTGTTTTTGTTGCTAAACCAAGAGCAGGTTTATATAGAAGCATCGCCTTGGGCTTTGTACCTTGTAGAAACAGTACTTCTTTTTATGAAAGAACTTTCAAAGACAGTGAAAGGGTTAAACTAAAGATGAGCCTTCTGTGCCCTTTTCCCTTGGCATATCTGATTTGATTCAATACGGTGCCAAATTTCCAACGTTCATTGCTGCTGCTGCTGCTACTAACAATAGCAGCTCATAAAAGATGAAAGCATGAGGTTTAAGTGTTGCCTTCCCAACTAAAAATCAGGGGAAGAAAGGTACGTTAGAGTTCTTTTGCTGCTACAAAATATTACCATCAACTTTGTATATTAAAATAACACAAATTTGGGCCAGGCACAGCGGCTCACACCTGTAATCCTAGCTCTCTGGGAGGCCAGAGTGGATTGCCTTGAGCTCAGCAATCCACTCAAGCCAGAGTGGATTGCCTTGAGCTCAGGTTCAAGACCAACCTGAGCAACAGCAAGACCCTGTCTCTAAAAAGTAGCCAGGTGTGGCAGGTGCCTATAGTCTCAGCTACTTGGGAGGCTGAGGCAAAATAATTGCTTAAGCCCAAGAGTTTGAGGTTGCTGTGACCTGTGACGCCATAGCACTGTACCGAGGGCAACACAGTGAGACTCTGTCTCAAAAAAAAAAAAAAAAAAGGCTCGGCCCCTGTGGCTCAATTGGCTAAGGCGCCAGCCACATACACCTAAGGTGGCGGGTTTGAATCCCCAGCCCGGGCCCGTCAAACAACAATGATGGCTGCAACCAAAAAATGGCCGGGCGTTGTGGCGGGCGCCTGTGGTCCCAGCTGCTTGGGAGGCAGAGGCAGGAGACTTGCTTGAGCCCAGGAGTTGGAGGTTGCTATGAGCTGTGATGCCATAGCACTCTACCTAGGGGGATAGCTTGAGGCTCCGTCTCAAAAAAAAAAAAAATTCATTTTTATATCTAACACTTTTGCTATTCTTTCTTTTTTAAAAAAATGTTTTTTCTTATATTCTAATTTTAACTTTGTTTTTAAAAATAGGATAGAATGGCTTACAACTGTAATCCTAGCACTTCGGGAAGCTGAGGTGAGAGGATCACTTGAAGCTGGAAGTTTGAGACCAGCCTGGGAAATTATGTGAGATCTTCCCCCATCTCTGTACAAAGTAAAAAAAAAAAAGCCAGGCATGGTGGTGAATACCTATAGTCCAGCTACTTGGGAGATAAGGTGGGAGGAGCACTGGAATCCAGGAGGTAAAGACTGCAATGAGTTATGATAACATCACAGCTTCTAGCCTGGGCAATAGAGCAAGACACTGCCTCTAAATAAATAAAAATAAAAAGGAAAAATCAGGCTTAGCGCCCATAGCTCAGTGGTTAGGGCACCAGCCACATATACCAAGGCATGCGGGTTCAAACCTGGCCACGGGCCTGCTAAAACAACAATGACAACAACAACAACAATAACAACAACAACAACAAAATAGCCAGGCATTGTGGTGGGTGCCTATAGTGCCAGCTACTTAGAAAGATAAGGCAGACTTAAGCCCCAGAGTTTGAGGTTGCTGTGAGCTATGATACCATTGCACTCAACTGAGGGTGACATAGTGAGACTCTGTTTCAAAAAATGATAATTGACTAATTCTCATTGCCAGATAGATAAAAATAAAATTTATTGTTCACAGGCCTGGTTTTCTAGTTTTAAAAAACTCTGACTTAATCCCAAGAAGATATTGTCCAGTTCAAAAATATTTGGTGCCCCCAAATGAACATAAATAGCTTTAGAGAAATAACCTTTCATTTCCTTTTCATACCAGAAATAGTCACCAGATAGGTGAAAAAGAATCTCTTTCAAATTCTTCCCCCTAAATCTGATCAGATAGCCTCCCTTGTAAACTGTGTACATATAACCATGAATATTTGTTAGACGGCTGCTATGTGCAGGAGCATGTTTCCAGAAGATATTTTATGCCCGAGATTGTTTTTGAAGTCCACAGGATGCCACCTATGGGGGAGCACTAAGGTGCATGAAATATTTGGAGAGTTTTGGGGTATACACCCCAGGGCCCTACCCCATGTATGGGACTCTCCCTGCCTTGTTCCTGCCAGTCCTACCTGGCCCAGGACTAACTGGAGGCTTGGTTCTGAACACTATATAGGTAGCCTTGGGACTGGGGGTAGGGGTCCTGTATCAGACAACAACCAACAAGACAAACAGAAACTGTTCTGAGGATTTAGAATACAGAGAATTTACTGAAGGGATTTGGTGACAAGGATGATGGAGTAGCTGAGAAGCCTACGTTAAAGCATCCCAGAGATTAGCACCAACAGGAAGGCATGTCCACCCCTAGGCTGGAGAGATGGAAGGAGATGATATGAGCAGAGCCGGTGGCTGCAGTTAGCAGTGGAGCAAGAACCAAAGTGGACCTGTCTGATGGGAGCTGGAACCAAGAAGAAGACATAATTGCAGACAGAGACTAGGGCTAAGACAGAAAAGAGTGAGCATGTCCTGGCTTTTCCCTTCAGCCCTCCGAACTGGTTTCAGTACCTCTCATTAGCTGATCCCAGATGGAAGTCAGTCTTCAAGGGCCTAGGAAACAGGGTGCAGGGTCAGGCCCCTGCTGCACTGAGCAGAGCAGGGCTGTCCTGAGAACAATGAACCCAGGATGAGACAGGACTGCTTTGACACTTCTCAGGTGCCAAACACTTACCTGTTTTCTATCTCCCTTGCAGCTGAGCTCTCCACATTAGCTTACCAGAATTCTCTACTTTAGACAGGGTCTCCTCTGACTCTGTCCCACAGACTTGAGTGCAGTGGCATGATCATAACTCACTATAACCTTGAACTGGGATCAAGTGATCCTGTCTCAGCCTCCCAAGTAGGTGAGACTACAGGCATGCATCACATTGCCTGGTTAATTTGTTTTCTTTCTTTCTTTTCTTTCTTTTTTGTAGTTTTTGGCCAGGGCCAGGTTTGAACCTGCCACCTCTGGCATATGGGGCCGGCGCCCCACTTCTTGAGCCACAGGAGCCACCCCTCTCTCTTTTTTTTTTTAATAGAAATGGGAGTGGGAGAGGATATTGCTATTGCCCAGGCTGGTCACTGGCCCTTGCTTTCAGCCTCAGAATTCTCTGTTATCTCTTGTAAAACTGCTTTTTTTCTTTTGTTGAGATAGAATCTCACTGTCTTACTAGGTAGAGTGTCATGGCATCATAGGTCAGAGCAACCTGTAATTCTTGGGCTTGAGCAATCCTCCTGCCTCAGCCTCCTAAGTAGCTGAGACTACAGGCACCCGCCACAACACCTGGCTGTTTTTTCCATTTTTTTAGTAGAGACAGGGTCTGGATCCTGCTCAGCCTAGTCTTGCACTCCCATCCACCTCAGCCAGAGTGCTAGGGTTACAGACTTGAGCCGCTGCACCTGCTGACTGCTGATTTCTTGCCTGAGCCCAGGCAAGATGGGCTCATCTCTGAAATCATCTGGAGACCACTTGAAAAAATACAGATTCCTGGGCTTGCCCTCAAATACTAAATGAGAATCCTTGGAGGTCAAGTAAAGAAACATCTTTCTTTACCTATCTCAAGATGATTCTGATGTACGTGATCTCTGGATTCATTTTTTAAAGTAATGTTAAAGATGGAACTACTGGCTCAGGCCTGTGGCTCAAGTGCCTAAGGCGCCAGCCACATACACCTAAGATGGCAGGTTCAAATCCAGCCCAGGCCCACCAAACAACAATGATGGCTGCAACCAAAAAGTAGCCGGGTGTTGTCGCGGGCATCTGTGGTCCCAGCTACTTGGGAGGCGGAGGTAGGAGACTTGCTTGAGCCCAGGAGTTGGAGATTGCTGTGAGCTGTGATGCCATAGTACTCTACCCAGGGGGAGGGCTTGAGGCTCTGTCTCAAAAAAGAAAAGATAGAACTACTGTAGTTCTAAGTTCTGAATCCTCCAAGTTTTCTTTCATCCTGCTAGAATTAAAACTACCATGACTAGCTGGACTGTAGAATGAGGGTAGTCTCTAGACAAATATACACTATTTAATATGTAAAAGTAGATGGAATTTTATATTTACATATGACTAAAATATAATATATTTTATATTTATATATATGACTAAAATATATTTTATATTTATATTTTGACTAAAATCCAAATGATATGTTAATTTCTATGTTATTATTAACTGCATAATGTCTAATGATATTTGTAAATACACTGTAAACCATTGTTTTCATTTAAATTGAGTTAAGCTGGACATTAAGAAAAGACCTTCAACTGAGTGTGATGTTGAGTGCCTGTAGTTCCATCTACCCCAGAGGCTGAAGCAAGAGGATTTCCTGAGCCCAGGAGTTCCTGAACATCAAGTGAGATCTCCTCTCAAAAAAATACATACATACCCATATACGTACATATATACATAATAAGTAAAAATAAGGCTGGCGTGATGGCTCATGCCTATAACCCCAGCACTTTGGGAGGCTGGGGCAAGAGGATCACTTGAGACCAGGAGTTTGAGACCACCCTGGACAATATTGTGAGACCCTGACTCCATTAAAAAAAAGTTAACTGGGCATGATGGTGGTACCTATAGTCTCAGCTGCTTGGAAGACTGAGGTGGAAGGATTGCTTAAACCCAGGAATTTGAGGTTGCTGTGAGCTAGGCTGAGGCCATGGCGCTCTAGCCTGGGTGACAGAGCAACACTTTGTCTCTAAGTAAACAAATAAATAATTTCCCATCTCTGAAATATTGGCTTATTTCCTCAATAAAATTACAAAATATGAGTATTTGTCTACTGATTTTTTCTACCTTTTTTCTCTTTTTCCCTTTTTAAACATGACAAAAAATTTAAAAATCACTTACATATTTCTTGGCCTACAGCAAGACACATTTTATAGCCACTTACGATGTAGTTAAAACCGTCTCCTAGTGATAGGAGTTTTAGTGAGGGGTATACTGTTGGCAAGATTCATATAAACTTTAACAACTTGATTATCATATTCATATAGATGAGAAGTATGGATTCAGTAGATATTATGCAGCCATCGAAATGACATAAAGTTAATGTATTATCATGAAATGATATAATATTTAGTGGAAATGGAGGACACAATTATATAAGATATAATTATGATTGTATGCACAATATCTTCTGATCCAACAATTTTACTTCCCGAACAGGTGTGCAAAGCTAAATATATAAGGATGCCCACTGCATTGCTTATAATAGTAACAAATTAGAAACTACAAATCTTCACTAGTGGTGATCAGTTAAAAAGTATGGTATATCCACAGAATGGAATACCACAGTCATTTTATAAATGGAGTAGATATACATATCTGGACTTTAAAAGATGTCTGGATATATTGCCATGTGGTAAAAGAGCAAATTATAGAATAGAATGGCTAGAGTAAGCCATATGGTTAAAAAAACTCAATAAAATAAGTATATGTAATAAGTAATAAATAATATATAGATATATATTAGATACTATATGTCAAGATTACAGTATACATAATAGATAATATATGCATTAAGCTTTTTGTAATAGTTAGCTCTAGGATTGAGATTATAATAATAATACAGAGGGGCCATAAAATTTGTGTGCATAGTTACAACTATGTAAATTGCACACAGACTTTATGGCTACCCTGTAGTAATAATAATCTGTTAGTTTCTCTTTTATTCATTTCTGTATGTTTTTTTTTTTAGTAAGCATGATGACTTATAATTTATTATTTGAACATAGAAAAAAGACAGAAAGGAAATAAATACATTATGATGGTTGTTTCCAATTGATGGAACCATGAAAGATTTTTAAAAATTATTTCTGCTTAAATTTTATTCCATACATATGTCATACATTTGTAATTTTAAAAGAAGGTAATAGGGCCGGGTGTGGTGACTCACACCTGTAATCCTAGCACTCTGGGAGGCTGAGGTGGGTGGATAGCTTGAGCTCATGAGTTCGAGACCAGCCTGAGCAAAAGTGAGACCCCCATCTCTACTAAACATAGAAAAACTGAGGCAAGAGGATCGCTTGAGGCCAAGAGTTGGAGATTGCTCACCTCAGCACTCTGCCCAGGGCAATAGCTTGAGACTCTGTCTCAAAAAAAAAAAAAAGGGAAAAAATGTAGAAAATAGGGGAAAGAGTTGTTAGAGATCAGATTATTATTATTACCGGGTGGTCATAAAGTTCATATGCTTAAATAGTTGTAACTATGCATATGAACTTTATGGCCACCCTGTAGTATTATTATTTTTAAAGACAGTCTCTGTTGCTTTGGGTAGAGGGCTGTGGCATCATAGCTCACAGCAACTTCAAACTCTTGGGCTCAACTGATCCTCTTGCCTCAGCCTTCCCAGAGTAGCTGGGACTATAGACACCTACCACACTGCCTACCTTTCTCCCCCTCCCCTACTCTTTTTTTTTTGAGACAGAATTCCACTATGTTCCCCTTGGTAGAGTGCTGTGGTGTCACAGCTCACAGTAACCTCAAACTTCCAGGCTCAAGTGATTCTCTTGCCTCAGCCTCCCAAGTAACTTGGACTACAGGACCCATCACAACACCCAGCTATTGTTGTTGTTGCAGTTTTCATTGTTGTTTAGGAGGTCTGGGCCAGGTTCGAACCCTCCAGCCTCACTGTATGTGGCCAGGACCCTAACCACTGAGCTTTGGGTGCCAAGACAGTGGTCTTGCTCTTACTTAGGCTGCTCTCAAACACTCTGGGAGGCTGAAGCAGGTGGATCACTTGTTTGAGAGCTCAGGAGTCTGGCTCTTGCTCAGGCTGCTCTCAAATTCCTGAGCTCTCAAACGAGTGATCCACCCGGCTTGGCTTCCCAGAGTGGTAGGATTACAGGCATGCACCACCACACCAGGCTAGGGATCAGATTTGGTTATTTAAACATCTAAGTTTATCTAAGTTTATAGATATATAAACTGTTTTGCTGGGGACTTCTGCCAAATGTGTTATTATCGTTGTGTTAATCATAAAACTGCTGGTGCTGCAGTTCCTTAGAGCAGAGGACACTTGCTCCTAGTGTAACGTCTCCATTTGTTTCTAAGGAGCAATGAACGAGTGCGACTTCAAGATAGAGTCAAATTTTTTTCAAAAGAAATTATTTCTTAAAACCCCTTGAGTACTATGCTGAGTGTGTAGAGGTACTGCCTTATTTAATCCTAAAGGCAAGCCTTTGTTTGGTTTGTTTGTTTTGTATTTTTTTATTTAATGTATCATAGTCATACATATTTGGGGGGCACATCTGATTTTTTGATACATGTATACAACGTGTAATGATCAAGTCAGGATAATTGGGATATCCATCACCTCAAACATTGATCTTCTCTTTGTGTGAGCAACATTACTATTTTTCTCTTCTAGCTATTTTGAAATATACGATAAATTATTGTTAACTATTATTTTTCTCCCATAGTATATGAGAACTTACTCCTTCTAACTATATTTTTCTACCCATTAACCAACTTCTCTCGAGAGGCGATTTTAAACAAGTAGCAAATTTGACAGTTTTCTGGAGCATTAGAGTCTTGAGGCCATAAGTCCTTCCACTGTGTGATGTCAGCTTATTTCTCAGAAGACCTCACAGCTTAGTTTTTCTCAGAAATGTTGACCATCTGATGCAAAGATGTGGACACCAACCAGCTCCTCACCTCAGAGACTGCTTTTCTGGTAAATTCTCCTGTGGGAAGATGTTAACATGCCAAGAAAACTTCTGCAGCAGACCTCAGTTGCCCCAGAATTTGAATTCCATGGATCATAATCCAGAAATGGTACTACCCTCAGGACGCTCCTGCCAGGACCTCTGTTTTCTCGGCACCTACACCCTTTGCTGATTTTCCACCTTTCTAACAAAGGAGAGCTGAGCAAAGGGCTGCCACACCAGAATCCGCACAGACTTAGGGCATCTGAGTCATCAAATTCTGCTGGGATGCTGATGGAAACTGTCTCATTGATGGAAAATCATCAAATTGCTTCAATTCTTTACTGTTGTGTTTTTAATTACTGTGCCCTAAAGGCTTCATGGCAAGGATTGCAGGAGACATAAATAAAGTCATTTCATGACATAAAACCTTTTCAAATCCCCAAATGAGGAAAGGAAAGGAGAGTTGATTCAAATGCCACGGAGGCAAAAATGTGTTTTTCTGGGACAAAGGAAAACGAATGATTTAAGCTCACAGCAGTTTTGGGTCTCATTTATGCTCACACACAAATAATTCTTTTTAAAAATTTCTATTCAGCACTTGGGTACAAGTACATGGTGTACCCAGGAAGTTCAATTGTCGATTTATCATTATTAACACCCTTGTTTTTCCTTGCGTGCTCATTGCCAAATAAAACAACAAATTAAGCCCAAGCTGCTGTAGTAAAACAACCAGGAGCATAATTATCTCAGATAGAAAAGCTCAGTCAGCATTTATGTTTCCTATGGGGAGGCCTTCTTTACTTGTAAGAAGGCCCCACAGTGTGTCATAACGACAACTGACCTATTTCACAGGCAGAAGAATTTCCTACATTTCCTTGAATATGATGGAAACAGGGCCAAGCACTCCTAAGAAGATGGTTACCTGCTCAACAGGCAAGATAAAAAGAGCCCCTGAGGGATGCTACTATCTCAGAGGCTGTGTTTTCTCTTTGGAGACACAACCTCTATGTGGTGACAGGTGTGGTTTGGGGCTGTTTTCTCCGGGGGGTTTTGCACAGAGTCCTCCTATCTTTGTAGACAGCTCTCAGTCAGTTCAGAGACAGGAGACTGGAGCAGGGATGCTTTAGTCCCAGAGGTATGCAGTTTTCAGCTAAAGTGGTCAAAGGAATGTCCCAACCAGGCATTTCTACCAATGAGGCAAGCTAAGGGATTCTTTCTATTTTTTGGAATTTCACTGAGCTGTGGAAGGAAGAAATGAGTATGGTTTCCTTGTTTTTTTTTTTTTTTTAAACCTGAAACAGGAGCAGGATTGTAGCTGTCACAAGCTGACTAAATATTTTTTTACAACACCAAAGCCTTTAAAATCCTTGGAACACTCGTGAGAACTAATGTTTATGTTGGGAGCTTTACATTAGTTGAGGTGTGTGTGTGTGTAGGTTACATGTGCACAGTGCCAACCATCTGCCTGGTGGCTCCACATCTGAGGAGGGTGGGAAGAGCAAATCATTCTATCCATGGTTTGGAATAACTTAATACTGCAGAAAAATAGACTTCAGTTCAATAGTCTGAAAATGGAAGAATCAGAATGAGGTTTGCAGTAAGCCCGAGAATGCCCTTGACATTCAAACCACGCACCCTAGCTTCCTTGATTCGGAGACACATAATTCTACTCTCTCTATCCTGCCCATGCAGGTTCTGTGCAGTGTCTGGATTTAGCCTTTAGGCCTCCAAACCCTCTGAGGATTTTATTTCTTGGAGAAAAGCCTAAGACCTAGTTGCAGAGGGCTGATTTCATTTTCTCCCTTAAAAGAGGCCACTAAATTAAAACTAGATAGAAAAAAAGAGACTGTGTGGCTTGAGAAATTCATTTTTATCACATTTATACTAGGGTGGTTTAGTATTTATCCAGTAATTGGTTCCCAAGTTGAAACACTTTTTAAACGAATCCATGAATCAGTTCACTGGAATGTACACTGGGTACTCTTTTACACTTGTAAAATATTAGCTTTTAAATGGGTTGTTAAACCAGTTTATGTGTGCGTTGACCCTTAGGAAGTCTTGGTATGACTGTGAAGGTCATTATCATGACTAGAAAAGTGACATAGGAGTTTTCTTCCTGTGGTGGATTGGTAGTATCATCTTTCATGTAAGAAATACAGTTATTATTATCAAAGTACAAAGTACAATTTTTATAAAATGAAAATCAGAGCTCTTAATACAACTATTTAAGGGAGTACATATCGAATATTTAGTTACTCTGTTAACAAGTCATCAAATGGCAAAACAGGATCATAGAAGGATTCAGGACACTAAGTGTATGTAGTTTTTAAATGAAAAAAACGTAGGAATAAGACTGTTAAATTAGATTAAAAAACTGGATGGGAATGCAAAATGGTCTAGTCACTTAGAAGGCAGTTTGGCAGTTTCTTACAATGCTATACATACTCTGATCATAATAATCCAACCATCATGCTCCTAGGTATTTACCCAGTTGAGTCTAACTCTTACATCCATGCAGAAGTTTATAGCAGCTTTATTTATGAGGGCCAAAATCTGGAAATAACCAGTTGTCCCTGGCCCTCAATAGTTGAATAGATAAACAAAATGTGATATTATCTGTCACGACCCATTGGGCTCCTATGGCCCTGGTCCCGGTTAGTGCAGGAAGGAACTAGGCGAGAGGCGGATTAGAAGTACAAGCTTGTGGAAGGCAGGCTAGCCCTTACTTTCCAGGTAGCCCCGAGCAACCTCCGCACCAGCCTTTTATTGAGCCAGAACAACACAGATGGGGGAGTAATTAACAATGACTACGTGCTGAGGGCACAGGTTCCTTCTCCACAAGGAACTCCTGTGGACGAATGGCCCGAGGTCCACGCCTCAGCTGCAGATCATCTTGCTTGGATGTCATCTGGCTCTTGGCATCTCCTACAATTATCTGCACAAGGAAGCATTATTTAGCATTAAAAAGAAATGAGCTATCAAACCATAAACAAACATGGAGGAATCTTAGAGGCATATTGCTAAGTGAAAGAAGCCAATCTGAAAATACTACGTATTATTATCTCAACTATATGGTATCCCAGAAAAAGCACAATTGTCGTGACAATAAATAGATCAGTGATTGCCAGGGATGAACAGGTAGAAGCATAGGGGACTTTTAGGGTAGTGAAATATTCCGTGTGACACTGTAAGGTTGGATACATAGCATTATGGATTTCTCAAAACCCATAAAACTGTATAACACAGAGAATAAACCCTAGTATAATCTATGGGCTTTTATTAATAATATATTGATACTGGTTCATTGGTTATAACAATGGACCACACTAATGCAAGATGTGAATACAGGAATAAGGGAATCTAGGGGTGGGAGAGAGGCAGAGACAGGCTATAGGCAAACTATCTCTACTATGCTTTAATTTGGTCAACAAACCTAAAAGTTCTAAAAAGTAAAGTCTATCAATTAAAAAAAAAACAACAAAAACTTGTTTAGTGTCCTCTAAGGTCATAAACCTTTGGGATTCCCTCTTCTATCCAACAGGAACAACTCTACAAAAATCATTTACCACTTACCAACCTCCTACAAATTTATGTCTAATTTCACAGAGTATGAGCTCTAAAGCATAAATAGTAAGTTAAACAAAGGTGCCTTTCCCATGATTACAGGCATGAACCACCATGCCCAACCCAAATCATACATTTTAAATGTATACAGTTGATTGTATGTCAATTGTACCACAATAAAAATATAGGGGGGAAAAAAAAAAAACCAAAGGTGCATTTCCCTAGAGAATTACACGTAAGTGGGTTTATTAGATAATTCCAATAAGATGCTGAAAGGCCAGTCATACATTCTTCCTTTTGCTTTATTTATAAATTTCAAATATTTTTTCCTAATATTATCATAGATCTCTACACATATTTGAATACTTTTGTCCTCTTTTGGTCAAACTTAGTCAATTTTCAAATGATAAGCTAGCTACTGTTATTATCTAGAGTCCAATCGGGAGACAGAAACCATACCAATTATTTTAATAGAGGTCATTTCATATAAATAATTATTTATCAAATATTGGAGAGTTGAAAAGCAAAGAGAGACCATTAAGATATCACAGAAGTAGTAACTTCAGGAAGTGATTGTCATGCTTAAGTCTGGAGTAACAAAGGGAAGGGTCTGGATTATTAAAATTTAGAAACCTTGGGGCTAGCCTAAAAGATCCAAAATGCTGTTTGCCTGATGTCTGGGGGATTCAGAGGAGGGAGCCAGATCTCTGAAAAGGGAGTGTGGCAGGCTGGTGCCCGTCTCAGTGAGGGGGGTACCATGAGGGTGGTTTGGGGAATGTGGGCAACCTGCAAACGGGATTCAATGGCTGGTCCCAGAAGGAACTGCCACTGCCAAGGTGAAGAGCTGTTTCCAGGTTGACATTGACACCAGGAAGTAGATAGGAAGGAGCAAGTACCTCATTCCCTAATGCTTCCTATTGGCAGGAGCTATCAAGGAACAAGCTGGCGAGGGAGAATTGTGATGTATATTACATAGCGATGAATAGAAGGATGAGTCTGGGGGTGAGAAGAAAATAGTTTAACAACCAGCACACAGCTCCAAACTGTGTCGGAAAGCAGGAACTGCAGGGTCAGACTGACCTGGTTTTGTATCTTAGTTTGAATGTCTATTAATATTTTAGTGTTTTATTCTGGGCAAATAGCATATTGTATTGTATTTCTCTCAGGGTCACTTTCCTTGTAAGAAAATAGGGACAAGAATACACGTTTTGCAGGGCTTTTGTGAGCACTAAATAAGATCACATAGGTATAATTACTTAGCATGGTGGTAGAGCCTACATGGCACCTACGCTCTTAATTAATAACCTGACTCTCTAACATACATTAAAAACTAACCTATAGGTCAAATATAATATAGTTTGGGGTAGGAGGGGGAGTGCCTGAGGTTACAAAAAGGCAACAGAAAATCCTTATGCTGATGGAACTGTTCTGTATCTTGAGGATGTGGTGGATATATAAAACTATACAGGTAAAAGAATTGTGTAAACACACATGCACCAGTAAGAGTAAAACAGAGTAAATCTGAATTAGATTGCTGGATTGCATCAATGTCAACAATTTGGTGATATTATGCTACTGCTTTAGAAATGTTACCACTAGGGAAAACTAGAAAAAGTGTACAAGGGCTGTCCCTATACATGGTGTTATTTCTTACACCTGCATGTGGATCTACAGTTATCTCAATAAAAATTTCAATTAAAAAATATTTTGTCATTGATGCTGAGATAACCATCTATGATGCACTTAGCATTAACTGCAAAATGAGGGATATACAACTAAGATATATTCACGTTATACTGAACATTCTTTTTGTTTCATCCTGAACATTCTAAGCCATATGTCTAGAGATCTGTAAATGAATAGTTTGAGGTTTGATGCCAATGGATTGAATTTTGTGAACATAAGTAAAAGCTATGTAACCTTCAGATGACCTTTTGATTCCATAAAATCTAATGAATATGATATTTTGAAAGATTTGGGATATTGTCCAGAACATAAAAGCAAAGCTTGAAGCAACACGGGATATTTAGTCTCTGTCCATTTTATCTCATTTATGGAAAATGAAACATAACTGATACAGGCTCCAAATTCCCAAAAGAGTTCTTTTTGGAGCAAATCATCCAGAGATATACCTAGATTCTCTGCTTCAGTTTGTATTTGGATACAACCAGGAAACTAAGCTTACATCATCATTTGGAACGTCAAGAGGAAGTGACATTCAAAAAACTGAGCTGGTTCCATAGATAAGACACTTCTACAAAAGTATATGTCAAAAAGATCTGGCCAAACAGCTGAAGTAAGAAATGAAATCTAGCTCCTTTCCACAGAGTCTTATCTTCTCTTTCTTTGTTCTTATGAAAGTTCTGGGGCATTTATTTGGTTTTGGATAGCTTCTTGCTGTGTGACAGCAGTTGAAATAATCAGTTGTTTTGAATCAGTTGCCCTGACTGAAGACATATCTGAATTTCTTTGGCTACGTCTGGATTACTGGCTCAAGAAGTGATTGAGAAGAGTAATGAAAACACAGGTCAAGTTTTTATTGTCAAATAAAAACAGAGAATTATCCTGAGACTTCATTTCTCATCTCTATTGTGGCAGGTGCAGATGTTGCCTCCGTCTGTCTGGGCTTGGAACATTTCTCCCACCTCTAAAAGTATGCTTCCCTCAAAAGCCAGAAATGGCAGGGAACAGAGTTGAATCCTTTTCTTGGTGGCTCCGTGGAAAGGTCCCATCTCATTTGGTAGTCAACTGCTGCATAATGCTGTCATTGAAATATGTTCAGTCTCTCAGATAAAAGATGGCTTTTACAAAGGGGGAAAAACAAACTTTTTTATTGGTTTATCGAATTAGCAACTTGTTTTGAACTCTCCATAATGGGCAATTCTATTATTGTGCTCTGAACACACTGCATGTTCCACAGATTCTTGTTAATTATCTGTGATAAGAAGTGAGAAGAACAAAATCCACACATGGAATTATCCCAGTAGGAATTCGATAAAGACAATGTGGCCTTTTCAAAAACCAGCCCTCTTTGGAATATGTGTTTCTATTATTGCTTATATTTTAATTAGAAAAATTTGTCTGTATAGCAAGAGCTATGAATATGTCTTGGAACTTTCCAAAATACCTTACAATTGTGGCATGAGGTCAAACCACTGGAAAACACAATGGAGTGGATTGATGAACAGAGGAGAAAATTGCATGCATGTCTGGGCTTCTTCCTCCCCAGCTCCCACAAGCTCTGTTGAAAAGAGGCTGCCAATGGTGTATAAAGGTCTGCCCTTGGCTGCAAATAACTCTGCTATTCTAAGGACATCGAGGTCTCTATAAGGCAATGAAGCCAGTGTGTTTGTGAGTTGAACTCAGCTGTAAACAGATTCCAGCAGGGAAGTTTCTATAGACCATATTAAGTCAGAATGAAACTGGGATCAGATTAATGCCTTTCTAAGGGATTTGTGCTGAGAGTGGGCAGAAAGCCAGAACTCACGATGCCACTTTTCCAGTCTGAACCTACCGAGGCCCTTAGTTTGGCCCTGATCTCAGCATGCAAATTTCTCTCTCTCCTCTAGTCAGCTGTGTTGCCAATGACAGTTGTGATGGGGAGAAAGGAGGCAGAAGTCCACATCTATCTATCACTGCTAGAAAACCAGTTATGAGCCCAGCAGCAGCTTTTAGAGACAAAGAATGTTAACTAATCAATCAGAAAAGCAAGGCAAAGTTATCACAAATAACCTTTCTCCTGCCACTGAGACCACAGTGTGTGTGATGGGCTGTGTCAGAATACAAAGTTGGTCAAGGCAATTGTTGTGGTTGTTTATTGGGAGAAAATTGTTTTATAAATCAGCACCTTTCCTGCTATCCCTTCATTGTGCTATTGGTACCATCATTTTCCTATCATCCAGCCTTGAAGCATCAGATAATCACCCTAGAGGCTTCCAACACTTGCCCCATGTTATTAGCCAGTAGAGTCAATCTATTACTGTTTTCCCCTCACAATCTCTCTTGTGTCTGTACCTGGTCACTTTTATTCCCATGGCCCTTCCCTCACAGCTGAATATGGTCTCAGCCTTTTTTTTTTTATTATTTATTGAATGGTAACTATGTACATTAATGCACTTCTGGGGTACAGTGTGGGGTTTTCACATGCAATCCGAAATACTTCCATCAAACTCATCAACACAGCCTTCATGTCATTTTCTCAGTTATTGTTTTAAAACGTTCTCATTCTACTCTTAGAGAGATTCACTTGTACCCCTGTAAGATAAACCTCAAAAATGGTCCCTCCAATCCCCCTCCCTCCACCCATTCCCCCTCTCCCTTCTTCTTCCCCCCTCCCCACATTCTTAGGCTATTTGGTTATAGCTTTCATACAAAAGGTATAAATTAGTTTCATAATAGGGTGTGCACATTGGAGACTTGTTCCTCTATTCTTGTGATACTTTGCTCAGAAGAACATTCTCCAGCTCCATCCATGTGAACATGAAGGACATAGTCTCCATCCTTCTTAATGGCTGCGTAGTATTCCATGGTGTACACATACCACAGTTTGTTGATTCATTCATGGATCGATGGGCACTTGGGCTTCTTCCATGACCTGGCAATTATGAATTGGGCTGCAATGAACATTCTGATACAAATGTCTTTGTTGTAATGCGATTTTTAGTCATCTGGGAATATACCTAATAAAGGAATTGCACGGTCAAATGGCAGGTCTATTTTTAGTTCTCTAAGTGTTCTCCAGATGTCTTTCCAAAAGGAACATATTAGTTTACATTCCCACCAACAGTGTAGGAGTGTTCCCTTTTCTCCACATCCACACCAGCATCTCTGGTTTTGGGATTTTGTGATATGGGCTAATCTTACTGGAGTTAGGTGATATCTCAAAGTAGTTTTGATTTGCATTTCTCTGATGATTAAGGATGGTGAGCATGTAGGTAAATATTTTCAAAAACTATTTTTTCTATCAATTTCTTAAAATACATATGAATATTTAAAGCAAATGTTAGAAGACTGAATTAGGGGTTTATAACATTTCTATATGTATTAATAAAAAGCATGACCACCATAGCATGAAAGAACAATGTTAGAGATAAATGAACTTACATGGTTGCAAGGTTTCTTCATTTAATATAAAGTGGGACAACATTCACCCTAGGGGATATCAAAATGTAAAGAGTATTGCAATTCCTTATAGCTGCCACTTGAATAACAGTAACAATAATGTGTATAATAAAAGGGATACAGCTAAAATACTAATGATAAATTAAAATGAAATTCCAAGAAAACATTAAATTACCCCAAAAGACAGCAAGGAAAGAAAAACAGAACCACCACATTATGGAACTAACATGAAATAAGTTATAAATGGTAGGTTAAATATCCATCAGAATATAGGCTCCATGTATCCTGTAATAATTTTCATTTTTGTTATAACTTATCTGAAGTACCTGAATGAATGAATGAATACATGCATGCATGTATGCATGCTTGAGTGAAGAAACGTGTGCTTTCTGCAGAACAGCTCCTCCAGGTCCTGGATGTCTTCTTGATGACTTCTTGTGATAAATATGACCATATTTCATATTTGTTGTTGTTCTACTTGCCATAAAATTTTCAACATATTTGGTTTGTAATTTTTTTCATAAGTCCCTGAAATGTGTGAAAAGACATGGGCCTACATGTTGAACTGGATAATTCAACATCCAAATTGGATAAATTTGTCTGTCTTTCTATTTTAATGGAGCTTGAGGCAATATTAAATGTTGAAATTGCACAAATCCACTTGGCAAGAAAATAAGCTATGTTTCTCTACATGTAAACCTAGACAAACCCTGAGTATTGCTTAACGTGGTCCTCCAGGAATTGGTCAGATACTCTGGTTTTTGCTGTGAGAGATGGTTGTTGAAAAGCTAATAATAAATACTTGGAACACATGATCAATTTTGAATCTTAGGGGATTTTAACTGTAGGGAAAAGTACAAAGTCTTCAACAAAGTTCAAATGCATCATAGCATCAGAAGGAGGGCAGGGGATTCTTTTGAGAACCAAAGTTATCTAAATTTTTCTGAAATGATATTTAAATATTGATGGTTAAAGCTCGCTTAAGTACCCTGAAGATCTCTTCTCTTGGAAACAACTCCTCACTGATGAGTTCCCCCTGAAGATAAAGTTTTTTTCATAAAAAGTGAGAGGTAGACTGAATTACTAATTCATCTAGCATCTATTTATTGAATATGAAATATGACCACTCATGATTTCTTTTTTTTTCTCAGGTGAAAAATAATGCCCAGGTAAGGATCTCGTAAGGAAATTCTCTTTAATAGAAGCCGGATATAGTAGAGAGAGGATCACATTGGGAGACCATCACTCCCAAGTAATTGATGTTGGGTTTCTGATAGGAAATTAGGAATTCAGTAGGAGACCTGAGGTCAGAAAATTTCATTTTAACTTCAACTTTGCCACCTGCCCTCAGGGATACCCTCAGATGTACCACAAAACCTCTTTGAGACCCATTCTCCTCATCTATAAAGAAGAGAAGTATTACAGAAGCACCTTTTCTATAGATCGAAGATGAAATTAGAAAATAGATATGAAATAGTGCTGTGTTGGGTAACCAAGAAGAAAAACAGTAATATAAATTAAATTTTAAAAGTGTGTTTATCTTTTTACTTTAATGGAGCTTGAGGCAGTATTAAATAGCTTGTATTAAATAGTTTTCACTTTGATGTTTTCTACACTCCCTTCGTGAATGATAATACCACGTTTAATGGCAAACCAGTAAATCATGTACCCAAATACGTAAGGAATTAAATATATAATAAAAAGTATTTAAAATTAGTGAAAAAGATTATACAATGAACAGTGTGGGAAGACATAAAGCTTAATTCTCTTCTTATTCATATGCTATAGTTTGAATATTTGTTCTCTCCAAAATTCATGTTGAAACTCGATCCCCAGTGTTGGAGGTGGGGCCTAATGTGAGGTGTTTTGGTCATGGGGGCAGATCCCTCACAAAGGATTTGGTTCAAACCATTCTGTTCAAAAGAGCCTTGCACCCTGTCCCTCTTGCTTGCTTTCCTCATCTTTCCTTCTGATACTGTTCGCTTTCGCCTTCCCCTTTAGGCCTCCTGAGACCCTTACCAGAAGCAGTAGTTGTCAGCGCCATGCTTCTTGTGTAGCCTGCAGAACCATTAGCCAAATAAAAATTTTTTCTTCATAAATTGCCCAGCCTCAGATACTCCTTTACAGTGATGCAAAATAGACTAAGACACCATGTAAATTCCATGATGACAAAAATTTAAATGCAAAAATCAAAGAATGAAAATACCAAGGTAAAATGTGAATATGCTGTATATATTTTAAATCTTGTTCAGGGTGAGGCAATTATTACTTTTTTTAGAGACAGAGTCTCACTTTATCACCCTTGGTAGAGTACATGACATCACAGCTCACAGCAACCTCCAATTCCTGGGCTTAGGCAATTCTCTTGCCTCAGCCTCTCGAATAGCTGGGTACAGGTGCCCACCAGAATGCCTGGCTATTTTTTGCTGTTGTTACAGTTTGTCCAGGGCCAGGTTCGAACCTGCCACCCTTGGTATATGAGGCCAGTGCCCTGCCCACTGAGTCACAGGTGCTCCTGTGAGGCAATTATTTCAAAGCAGGACACAAAACTTAGCAGCAATAAAAAGAGTGACAATTCACCCACATAAAAATTAAAAACTGCTGTGTAGAAAAATATACCATATACATGGCAAAAAATGCAAGAACAAATTATAACACATAAGAAAGAAAAGGAGCTATTTTTTCAATATTAAAGAAGTATAATGAATTTGGAAGAAGAACAATAAAATTAAATAATATGAACACATGATTCATAGAAAAATGAATAAAGTGATTACCAAATTTATGAATAGGACTGACTTCTTTTGTATTTTTAAAAATGTAAACAAAAACATTAAAATACCATTGTACCCCATAAATGCATTAATGTATACATGATCTACCTCTTTATGATTTAATAATAAAAAATAAGGAAAATAAAATAAAATAAAATACCAATTTCCATCTACAAAGTAGGGGCAGGGTTGGGTGTGCTGTGACTCATGCCTATAATTTTTATACTCTAGGAGGCTGAGGAGGGTAGATTGCCTGAGCTCAAGAGTTCAAGACTGGCTTCAGCAAGAGCAAGGCCCCCATCTCTACTAAAAACAGAAAAACCTAGCTGGCATTGTGGTGGGTGCCAATAGTCCCAGCTACTCAGGAGGTTGAGGCAAGAGGATTGCTTAAGCCCAAGAGTTTGAGGTTGTTGTGAGCTGTGATGCCTGTTAGACTGTTAGAACAGAATTTGCAGTTGATACATTAGAGGAGATTTTAAAAAATAACATCATAGCATATCCAGGGGTGCAGAGATTCCCTTTCATACACTGTGAATAAAAGTATAATTTAATAAAACTCCCTTGAACAAGAAGTTCAAAGGCATCAAATATAAGTATGTTCAGGAAAACTTTTCACCTAAGACAAAGATTCAATGAAAGTATTATCAAGCCACAAATTACAAAGAATGAAATCATGGTTTGTTTGGTTTTCTTCTTAACAGAGATTTATGACAATTAGGACTAGAGAGAAACAAAAGGTGTGCTTTCTGTGTTTACTTTATTAGATTTTTTTTCTTAAGATAATCTTTTCATCTTTAATCATTATGCATTTTAGCATGTGCCCACTCAATAGAAACATACCTTCTTATTTTTGGTTACCTGTGCATTCAGGAACTCTTTCTTCATCTGGGCAATAAAATTGAAAGCAAAGCATAATTGCTTAGTTTATGCATAAGTAAAATACCCCAGAGAAAATCTTTTTTAAATTTTTTTTTTATTTTTGAGACAGAGTCTCACTCTGTCACCCTGGGTACAGTGCTCTGGCATCACAGCTCACAGCAACCTCAGACTCTTGGGCTTAAGCAATCCTCTTGTTTCAGCCTCCTGAGTAGCTGGGACTATTGGCACCCACTGCAATGCCAGCTAGGTTTTTCTGTTTTTAGTAGAGATCAGGGTCTTGCTCTTGCTCAAGCCAGTCTTGAACTCTTGAGCTCAGGCAATCCACCCTCCTCAGCCTCCCAGAGTATCAGAATTATAGGCGTGAGTCACAGCACACCCACCCCCGCCCCCAGAGAAAATCTTGAGACTGTTAGAACAGAATTTACACTTGATACATTAGATAAATTTAGCAGACCACATTCAAATTCAAGACAATGAAAATACGAAGAACTCCTAATAAGTATAATTACACAGAGAAATGAAATAGGGATTGCTATGGAATGGAGTTATTGGCTGGATTTTTAAAGAGATTTTGGGAATGAAAATAAGACTTGAAATAGTTGGGAATAATTTAAATAATAATAGAGAGGCATTGTCAAGAGAAATGACAGAGATGGAAAAGCAGGAAGAAAAGTCGGGGGTAGGGCACAGTAAGAGAATCCAAATGACTGGAGTACAAATTGTGAGTAAAGAATGAAAAGCTGGGGTGACAGGGTTCAGACCTGCAAGATCAGAAAGATAATATTTAATAGTCATGTGGAAACTACTGGAAGTTCTTGAGTCTAGGGCTGACATGAAGAAAATATACAAGTAAGATTAGTTCTGAGTTTGGTTGAGTAAGAGCTAAAAAGATCACAAAGAGTAAGACTCTTTAGAAAGGCTATTATAAGGCCAGGCGCACACCTATAATCCTAGCACTCTGCAGAGAGGCTGAGATCAGTAGATTACTTGAGCTCACCGGTTCGAGACCAACCTGAGCCAGAGCAAGACCCTGTCTCCAAAAATACAGCCAGGTGTCATGGCAGATGACTGTAGTCTCAGCTACTGTGGAGGCTGAGGCAAGAGGATACTTGAACCCAAGAGTTTGAAGTTGCTGTGAGCTGTGACACCACAGCATTCTACCAAGGATGAAAAGTGAGACTCTGTCCCCCGCCAAAAAGAAACGGTATTATAGAGTGATATCAACGAGATGGTGGAATAGAAGGTTTCAGTCCTTATCCTCCAACAGAAACACATATTTAGCACCCATCAATGGACAAAAATACCTTCCCAAGCATTCTGGATTCCAGGTGTGACTGATCTTTAACCAAAATGCTAAGAATATACAATGGAAAATGATCACCTCTTTAATAAATTGTGCTGGGAAAATTGAATTATTCACATGAAAAAGAATGAAATTGGACCCTTATCTCATACCACAAGCAAAAATCAACTCAAAATGGATTGAAGACTTAAATGTAACACCTAAAGACATAAAACTACTAAGAAAACATAGCGAAAAAACTTCTGGTTAGTGGCCTTGGTAATGTTTTCTTGGACATGACACCAAAACCACAGGCAATAAAAGAAAATATAGGCAAGTGGGGCTCAGCAGCTAGGGCGCCAGCCATATACACTGGAGCCAGTGGGTTCGAATCTAGCCTGGGCCTGCCAAACAACAATGGCAACTACAACCAAAAAATAGCCAGGGTTGTGGCAGATGCCTGTAGTCCCAGCTGCTTGGGAGGCTGAGGCAAGAGAATTGCTTAAACCCAAGAGTTTGAGGTTGCTGTGAGCTGTGATACCATAGCACTCTACCTTTTTTGAGGCTCTGTCTCAAAAAAAAAAAAAAGGAAAAATAGGCAAGTGGGATTGCATAAAACTGAAAACATACTACACTGAAAAGCAAATAACCAACAAAAGGAAATGTAAGCCATAGAAGAGGAGAAAATATTTGCAGACCATATATCTGATAAAGGGTTAATATCAAAAATAGATAAGGAACTCCTACAACTCAATAGCAAAAAACAAACCAAAAAATGTAAAAAACTCAGACAATCCAATTAAAGTGAGTAAAATGCCTAACTAGACATTTCTACAAAGAAAGTATACAAATGGACAACAGATACATGAAAAAATGTTCAACATTATTTTTCATCAGGTAAATGTAAATAAAAGTCACAATAAGATATTGCTGCACACCATTCAGGGTGGTTCTTACCAAAAATCAAAAGGTAACAAATGTTGGCAAGTGTGCAGTTAATAGGAACATTTGTACACTGTTGGTGAGGCCACCATTGAAAACAATATGAAGGCTTTTCAGGAAACTGAAAATGAAACTACTGTATCACTTGGCAATCCCATTTTCCAGATATACATCCAAAGCATTTGAAATCAGGATCTTGAAGGCACAACTGTACTCTCATGTTCACTGCAATATTATTCACAACAGGCAAGACATGGAAGCAACCTCAATGGCATTGACAGATGAGTTAATTCAAAAAATACAGTATATGCAGACAATGGAATATACTTAGCCTTAAAAAAGAAGGAAATCTTGTCATTTATGACAACATGGCCATACCTAGAGGATGTTTGTTAAATGAAATAAGCCAGACTTAAAAGGACAAACACTGCCTGATACTGCTTATGTGATAAATACAAAATAGACCATGGAAGCAGAAAGCGAGTGATTTCACAGACACACACACATAGGAAGGTAGGAGGATACTTTGGTGTTTAGTTATCTCCAAACACATCAAGTTGTATACACTAAATATGTGCAGCTTTTAATATGCCAATCATACATCAATAAAGTGATTTTTAATGAAAAAAAGAATAATAATAATAATAAAGGTATCATAAGGTTAAAACTACAAGGAGGAAGCCAGGGTAGGCAAGTAGCTCTGGGATAGATACTCTACATGGTGGTGTTCAAACTCAAGACACTGACTAGCCCCTTTAAAGGAAAGAAAAATATTTCTTATGGTCCCTGGCGTTGACATGTTCCTTTTTTTATTCACATATACACAAACATAAAAGTAAGAATAAATCACACATGTCATTTTTATGCATATCCAAAACAGCATCAAAAAGTTATTAATTAAATGTACTTTAAAAAATTACAAAAACAATTAAAATCTAAGTGCCCAAATTAATTATGATGGATAATCTCATTTTGTTGAAAGGAATTCTCTGCTTACACCTACTCTGGCAAAGTCTTTGGAGTTTGACTTCTCTGGACTTCCTGGAGCCTCAGTTTTCTCATCACAGGTTTTCTATTTTTATTGCAGCAAAACTTTTGTTTCATGAAGATCTATGATAGCATTTGGCTTTCACTTGATGCAAACACATTGTGTATTAATTAAGATGCCTCTATTTGTTTTCATTAACTCACAACAGCTGAGGGAATTATTTGGAGCCAATTCGTTCATAAATACAACAAAGGCAAGCACTGAAATCTCATAAAGTAGTCATAGAGGTGATCCAATATTAAGAATATTAAAATGATAAAATTCAAATGCAAAATAACAACATATCATAGGATGCCCAGAACTTGTGATCTCTGAGACTTCATTGAGAAGCACTGGTGTGGTATATAGTAAAGTTCACTATACCTACAGTCTCTTTCTAATGGAGCCAACCTGCCTTATAATCCATTGGCCCTTCCCCAGCCCTACCCTCTGGCCTCCCATTCTGGACACCATGGGTTGGGTCAGGAAGGGAGGGTGCACTTGAGCCAGGGGTATGCAATCCACTGGCTGGTTAGTGGCCAGATATTTTTAGATGCAAAAAAAAGAAGTTGGCAACTATTTCTAGCCTCTCACTCTCCTTATAATATGGAAGGAAGTTGCCAAAGACAACACACAAAAATGCAGAAAGGTAATAATAAACAGGGACTAAAGCATATGTCACTACGTCACCCTAAGCAAAGCAAAATGTGGGGCCATGGGCACCATGGACATTTTGAATCACCTTTCAGTTGCAGGCATCAATAAACCAAACTCAAGTTAGTGTGAAGAAATATAATTGCTTAAGATTAAAAACTCATTGATTTCTCCTGGAACCCTCTCTCTTTCTGGTGATTCCACTCTCTCTGTTTGCTTCATTCCAAGACACTACATGATGGTGACAAGGAAAGTGGGCACATCCCTCCACCAACCAATAAAAGTCTTCTTGCGTCTTGAGTATTAGCTCTAATCAAGTATTGAGGCCCATCTCTAAAGAAGTTTGGGAGAATTAAAAAGTCTATGCTCTGATTCACTTGTCCCATCCTTACAATGATGAATCATGTCATTACATCTTCCAAAAGCACATGACTGCTAACGAGGGTGGGTGTTTCCCACAGGGGGGCCAGGAGAAAGATAAAGGTACATTTGGCAGCAACGTGTCCACCATACATCTCTTTGTAAATGGATTATGACAATCCTTCTCTGCTACCTCTCAAACTTGCCATGAGAATCAAATGAAGCAGTGGATATATAAATGTTTCTAAACTACAAAGTGCAAACTGCATCAAGTATTATTGTTTAAAGGATCAGTTGTCTTCTTCCCCTTCCCAAGTGCACAAGAGTATAATCAAGCTGAATAGGCAGTTTCCACTCTACTGACTGCAACTTTAGTTTTCCTGGGATCAGTTCCTCTTGCGGGATTCAAGAGTATTCCCCTGAATTTATTCTGGGCAGCATGCATAGTTCACAGAATGCAAATATTCTTCATTTTGATGACTGCTGCTACAGCTTTATGGAGTCGTTAATTTTAGTGACACTAAGGTGTTCCCATTATCTAATGTCGTCTTTCACTTTGCAAGCTTAGAAGGTGAATACAACTCGCGTTTTTACTGGAATCTAGGATAGAAGAGAATGGTTGTAGCCCAAAAGAGGAGGGGCCAAGAAAGAAAACAATTTCTGCATCGTGAAGGCTTCCTTGGCTTTGAAATGTCTATGATGCAAACAACCCAAGAACATTGCATTCCTCGCATGTCTCTTTGGGACAGTGCACAGTTTCAAGTGAGATTTGTTAGGGTAGATTGGCATCAGATAAGTAGTCTGTCAGGAGGGATGGTCAGAGGGTGAGAGCTGCAAATTTGGAGCCCAGAAAAAGGTCTCAAGTGGTAACAACAACAGCAAAACAATAGGGCCTGCTTGCTGAGTTTATTTGATGTGAAAACTGAGCCTGGTTATTCCTCTAAAACATTGAAAAGAAAGAGAGAAAGAGAGAGGAAGGGAAGGGCAGAGAAGAGAAGAGAAGGAGGGAAGGAAAGAAAGAAAGGGGGGGAAGAAGGAAGGAAGGAAGGAAGGAAGGAAGGAAGGAAGGAAGGAAGGAAGAAAGAAAGAAAGAAAGAAAGAAAGAAAGAAAGAAAGAAAGAAAGAAAGAAAGAAAGAAAGAAAGAAAGAAAGAAAGAAAGAAAGAAAGAAAGAAAA